>JAUMGZ010235301.1:0-10858 GCA_032359645.1 Pododesmus macrochisma | reverse complement strand
TGTGGTGACACAAATATAAGAAATATTCATTATATTCTAACCTGTTTTAAGTTGAAAGACTGCTAATTTTCCATAAATATCAAGATTGAATCTTTTAATGCAAATATTTTGAAAGCCATGCATGATCAAAGTCATTAAAACATTTTATCACATAACAAGAGTTGTCTTTCTTGAACTATTAAGTTAATACCAGTAACAGTCTTTATGTTTTGTTTGAGTGACTTGTTAATTCAGTTTTTTAGAGGAGTTAAAAACAAAAATAATTAAAGAAATTAAACTATTAGACACTTTTCATAAAGTTTTATTTTTTTTTTTGATAAAGAATAACTGATATCTTCTTTTCCTTTCTTTAATAATGATCATAAGATTAAAAGAAATTGAATATTACAGTCCTAAAAGACTCTTCACACTTGGAATTGTGTATGGTTTTATTTGAATTCTTTTTGTTGTATAACTCCTTGATGGGTTTGTTGTAAATTATGACGCTGGCGCGCAAAGCCACACACAATTTGGGCACATAAAAATATTGTCGCGCACTTTCTCCCCCAATTTTTTTTTCAAAAGTTTGCAAGTATGTGTTTGAGCAGTACATGTTATAGGTTCTCTCACTTATTTCATGGTAATCAATGACATTAAAGAGAAACTGAAATAAAAACTCTTTAGTATAGATATCTAAACAATAATGTAACAACTACAGAAACAACACATGGATTTAAAGTACATTAGTTGTTAGTGCTGTGCATTATAATTTGTAAATATTGACTAAAGGACTTACTCTAACAGATGTGGTTTAATGACTCGAATATCAATTATCTGTTGAGGGTAAACTTAGTTATCTATGATTTCCAAACAATCAGTCCTCAGTTTCATAAAGACAAGTAAATGTAAGCAGATGGCTAGCTTTCATTCTGCTGAAGCCATGTTGAAGCAGTGATTTTATGATATGCAAGTGTTACAAGGTATCTGACTGGTTAATTAGTGGCTTTTCAACCAATAAAAAACATTTTTTCAAAAGCTGTAGAGAGAGCAAAATTAGAGCGGTTACTGGACAAAATGTACCATGATGATTAATTGTAACTAGGATAAATCTTTTCACCACAAGTAGGCTCTATAACATAGTAGTAGTGCCATTTACCATTAATATATTGTATACATTTTTGTAATGTTATTTTGTGCTGGAAAAGCAAACTAGCTAAACAAAATGCATATATCTAACTGTAATATGAAATATTGACGTTATATTTGCAGTGTTAATGTCCAGTGAATCAGTAGATGACGATGTAGCAGACAATAATAAGGAAGAGAACTGGGAAAAAGAAAATGACACATCATCTTCACAAGACGAAATAACAGTTGAAAATGTTACAAATTCTACACAGGAAAAGAAGAAAAAGAAATGTATTATTTATGTTTTTATCTTATAAATAAACTTCATTCATTACAAATTTTTCATTTAATTGCTTACAGTTTTACTTTAATATGGCTTGGTGTCAGAAAAATCACTTTAATTACAACCTGATAAGTAAAAAGCTTTTTTCTTGTATACTGTGATATATATTGTAAATGTTATGGATGAACAACTAGGAATTTCTTATTGTATTTAGTTTTAATAAGTTTTTAATGTGTAAACTTTTAAGTATTTAAAAAAACCTTTTTTTTACAATTTTCATAAAGAAATATCTTCATTGTAGTAAAAAGGGATGGAGACCAGACTAAACTATTAGATAATTCTAGTGAAGAACAACAAACAGAGGAGTCAGGCACCAAGAAGAAACAGAAGCGGAAACTAAAGGAAGATGGAACAGAAGGTACAGAATGTTAAACTAAAAACTTATGAAGTTCACTCAACAACAAAAAATTTTTATTCAGGCTAGAAAATGTAATATGCACACAGAGATTTATTGTTAGGTGACAAATATGTTACATGTAAACAAGGACCCAGGACATTGTCATCAGACAAAACTCATGACATGTAGACAAGGACCCAGGACATTGTCATCAGACAAAACTCATGACATGTAGACAAGGACCCAGGTTATAATCATCAGACAAAATTCATCACATGTATAAAAAGATTCAGGTCACTGTTGCTAGACAATTCATTATGGAAAAAGGCCAATGTGTTATACATATATACTGAATTCATCCTTTTAGTAGTGTGCATGTTATATAAGGCTTGGCTGAGATACATGCCACATATATTATAGGTCAATATTTATATCTAAGAATGTCATACTTATATTACAGTAACTATGTGATAATAATGATATAGTTGTATGGCTGTACAGTTTGTATAGTTAATTATATAAACACACGATGGCTTTCTTTTTAAGATGTACCTGTAAAAAAGAAGAAGCAAGAGATTTTAGAATGTGGACAGGAGGATGAGAGTAAAATAGAAGTGGATGATGGACCAAAATGTAACTATACACTTGTTTTATATACTTATGCTTACATAATAATGGTTTAATTCTTTCCTTATTCTTTGCCACCACAAAATTTCATCATATATCAATATTTCCATTATATATTTAACTCATTAGAGATTTTTCTGAGATTTTCTCACTCTGCATCCATCATCTGTTGTCTTTATTGTTGTCCTTAAACAAAGTTTATTTTCACATTTTCACTACTCCTTCAAAACTTTACTCATGTTGCCATTGAGCCTCCAAATTAGTTCTTGTTATTTATTAGATGTGCATAAATAATCTTGATTGTATGAGATATTTCTGTTTTTGTTCATGCATATTTAGAGTCAGACACTTAACTCACAGGTATATTAACAATCAAATACTGATCTTGGCATTGAAAATAGACAAAGGGTATACATGTAGATAACATTTAGATGCTTTGGTAATTTCCTTGTTTTATAAATATATAATTTAATATGTACACTTGGTTGTATTTTACACAGTGCCAGGATCAGCCTTGGGAGCAGAAATCCTAACTGACAAGTCATTTAATGCTTTGAAGGAAGCTGTATCAGACCTAACACTGAGGGGCGTGGCTGATATGGGGTTCACACATATGACACAGATACAGGCACAGAGTATACCTCACTTATTGGAGGGCAGGTGTGTAAAGCCTAAGATAACATACATATTGATACAGGAGTATTTTCAATAAAATGTTAAACTTTGAACAAATACATAGAGTGAATATTTGTTAAGCATATGAACTATACTCCCGGCAATGAAGTTAGGGGGTATACTGGCTTCACACTCTGTGTCCGTCTGTAGACAAATGTTGTCCGGAGACCTTCAACAACATTTAACCTAGGTTTTATGCCAAATTTGGTATACATATGCATCATTGCATGGAGGTGTGTCACATACTAAAATGAGATCACTGTGACCTTTTTGACTGAGTTATTGCCCCTTGCTTTGATATTTTCTTGGTTTAGGGCATGACCTACGTTTACCAAATTTGGAGAGTGGAGAGTTACAAACTAAAATAACATAATTACTATTTATTTTGCCAGAGTTATTGCCCCTTTTCTTGTAAATTTTCATTGTTCAGAACATTACTTCAACAATATTTGACCCAGTTTTAACAAATTTGGTATACACAATGTAGGCACATAATAAGATGACATCGCTGCGGTTGTTATTTTTTTTGCGAGAGTTATTGCTCCTTTTATTGTACATTTTTGAATTCTTTGTCCAGAGCACAGCTTCAACAATATTTGACCTAGGTTTATAAAAAAAATAGGTGTACATATGCATCCAGAGATTCTTAAGTGATGTCTCTGTGATTTTTTCCAGTTGAGATTTGCCCCTTTTTTCATACATTTTCTTGATCTGGAGTATTACTTCATCAATATTTGACATGGGTTTACCAAATTTAGTGCATATATGCATCATGGCATATTGGAGTGTCAACTACTTAAAAGATTTCACTTTTACTATTTCCCAAAGTGATTGCTCCTTTCATTGTAAAAAATTCTTTATTGTAACTACCCTGGTGACAGCTCTTGTTTGTTTTCAATTTTAAAACACATAACACAACCCAACATTTTTTTTTTTAAAATGAACAGTTATCATTAAACCATGTTCATTTGATTAAAATAACAAACTTTGGATTATTTTGTAGAGATCTTATGGGAGCAGCTAAAACTGGAAGTGGAAAAACATTAGCATTTTTAATTCCTGCTGTGGAACTGTTGTATAAACTGAAATTTATGCCAAGAAATGGTAAGTCTGTCAGCTAGCTATTAACATCTTTTTGTTAAACTTAGAAATAATGTTGTGGTTCCTGTTGTCATTTACTTATTTTTTTATCTAATCAGCTACACCGGCTCAAGGGTAGAGCTTTCACTTTGTGCTCTGGTAGGCAAGGGTTCAATCCCTGGCCACATCAAAACTTATGCATTAAAATTAGGCAATCTTCTCACTCCCTGCTAAATGTTCAGCATTTCTTGGAAGGATTATCACTGGTTATCTCAGTGTCAGGATAATGTGACCTAGTGAAACATCATGTCAATGTGTCTGCGGCATACTTTTTCAGGGAGATAGAACTATAAAGTTGCCACCAGTGCGCACTGTCACAATCAGACACCATCTTGATATTACCAAGACATGAGTTGAAGGGACATTTAACCCCAATAAATCAAACAACTAATCTAATCAGCTATAACGGTTCAGACTTGTTGTCTTTGTAGGTACTGGTTGTATAGTTATCTCCCCAACGAGAGAATTGTGTATGCAGTCGTTTGGTGTACTGAAGGAATTACTTAAACACCACTACCACACTTACGGACTCATTATGGGAGGAACTAGTCGTGCTGAGGAAGCGAAAAAGCTTGCCAAGGGTGTAAACATTATAGTAGCCACACCTGGTCGACTTCTTGATCATTTACAAGTAAGAAATATATTTTGAATAAAACATTCGGAAAAACAATAGTCTTGATATAATTTTCTTTACAAATATTATCACATGTTTCATTTGTATTATAATAGCCTGTTTAAGATTACACTGGTGATGGTATAGTGCTGTAAGTCCAGCAATCTGTAGAGTTTTGGGTAAAGATGTTGTATGAGACTTTGAATAGACATTCCAGGAATATGGAGGAATGCATCTTCCATTGTTGAGAATATGAATTTTTGGAAGATTTACAATGTGTTGAACCTAGTAAAATAAAATTTGTCTGGTAAGGATAAAACTTTATATTTAAACTCATTTGTTTGTTCCAGAACACAGCTAGTTTTATGTTTAAAAATCTACAGTGTTTAGTGATTGATGAAGCAGACAGAATCCTTGACATTGGTTTTGAAGAGGAAATGAAACAAATCATTAAATTGTTACCAAGTATGTATATATTACTCATCAAAAAGAATTAACTTTAAATAGTATAAATGAATATGAATGAAATAAATGGATGTTTTATTATACCCCCTGTCACAAAGTTTTGTGGTGGTATAGTGGAATCAGGTTGTCTGTCTGTCTGTCTGTCTGTCTGTCTGTCTGTCCGTCTGTACACACAACTTGGTAAGACTAATCCTCCTAAACTACTGAACTGAATTCAATGAAACTTGGTACAATTAATCACATCCTGATAAGGTGCATAATCTATATAAATTCTAGTTACCTCCCATTCAAACAGAATTATGGCCCTTTATTAAAAAAACCTTTTTAAATCTACTCCTCCATAACTATTAAACTGATTTAAATGATTCTTGCTATAATTTATCGACACACCCTGTAGAGGTGCATAATCTATACAAATTTGAGTTACCTCCCTTTTAAACAGAGTTATAGCCCTTTATAACAAAACATTTGCGACATAACTTTGTTTGGCTACTTATCCTAAAGTGATGAACGGAATTAGACGACACTTTCTACAATTTATCGGCACACTTTGTAGATATAAATTTGAGTTACCTCCCCTTTTAACAGACTGATGGCTCTTAATAAAATCAAACTTTGTGCATCTACTCCTCCTAACCTATTGAACTGATTTCAATAACACTTGCTATGATTTATCATCATCACACCCTGCAAAGATGCGAAATGTATATAAATTTGAGTTACCTCCCCTTTTTAAGAGTTATGACCCTTTGTCAAAAGGCCTTTCTACATCTACTTCTCCTAAACTACGGAACTAGTAATGATTTATTCTTATACCGGGGGGTATTAGTCGGCCATCCTGGCAACAGCTCTAGCTTATATCAGGGCCATGAAACATATAACAATCTCAAATTTGAAGTAGGCCTGGAAAAAATGATAAGAAATATTGATCCTTTGATGCATGGAATTACACTCTTCCACATGATAATTCAACTCATTGGTGGGAAATATTTTGGTACGTATGTCTACAACTAAGAATTAAACAGATTTGACGCTGTATCTTGATAATTTAAGTTGTTGTGTCTTTATGTATAATTGGTCTACAATATTTTATCCAGGGAAACGACAGACCATGCTGTTTTCAGCAACACAAACCAGAAAAATAGAGGATCTGGCCAGAGTTTCACTGAAGAAAGAACCTCTGTATGTAGGTGTTGATGATGATAGAGAGAAGGCAACAGTGGAAGGTCTTGAACAGGTATTTACACAAACTACAAGTTATTGAGGTTGAATAGACCACAACGCACCAGGTGTTGATTTCTTCAATTATTAGGTCTACATGGTGGCGTCATCAGGATTATACAGCGAAACACGCAGACCTAATAAATTAAAGAAATCATCATCTGGTGTGTTGTGGTCTATTTAACCCCAATTTATGACCAACACATAGACACCCTGCATACCTGATAGGTATCCACACCTGATGCATTAATGAACTTTCTGTATCAAGCGTTAGCTCACATATACACATTGTCATATCTAAGTTCTAAAATCCAGATTCATCATGAGAGTTAGACTGCATTGGTCACAAACATGTGTTCAAAAGTTCTCTTGAGTCCCCTACTTTAGTATGTTAGGTGTTAATGCCCGTACAAATTTAATTAGCAGACGGCAATCTGGTTGATGGTTTCTGTGCAATTTCTTTTTAAGGAAAAATTGGATTTTTTTCAACTTTGCCTAAGGAACTGATTACCAGAGTCCTCCATTTCAGTTTGACACTTCGACAAATAAGTTAGCACACTGCAGTTTGATTGAATAATGGTTTCTAAGCAATATCTTTTGAAAGAAATTTCCGTATTAATGTTATTATTATCCATTTCAGGGCTATGTTGTGTGTCCATCTGACAGGAGATTTATGTTACTATTCACATTTCTAAAGAAGAATCGCAGAAAGAAAGTCATGGTGTTTTTCAGTTCTTGTATGTCTGTGAAATATCACCATGAACTGTTAAACTATATTGACCTGCCAGTCATGTGCATACATGTAAGTAGTTCATTTATACCATCTTATATTTATATCAACTTATATTAATATTAAACTTCCATAATTTCTACTTAAGAAAAAAACTGCTTTAACATTGAGCATTCATATTAAGATGATGTTTGAATGTTAGCTGTGATATTGATCTGACAGGGCATTTTTGCTAGCATTGAGCAAAGCTATTCTAGTCATGCCCTATCCATGGTCTTTGGTTTGTCTGTAAACTTTCTTGTTATCGCACCTCTTTAAAAGTGGTAAGAGATTTGGTCCCTATCCATGGTCTTTGGTTTGTCTGTAAACTTTCTTGTTATCGCACCTCTTTAAAAGTGGTATGAGATTTGGTCAAAGAACCTCCACAGAATGAGTCCATATCACGTTTTAGCTGTGCACAAGCAGTAGAAGTGTTTGTTTAAAACACCTAAAATGGCTAATCTGTAAGCCTTCTTCGAAATCTTTTTATTGCACCTCATCTGAAGGGCAAGTGTTAGCTATAGGAACATGTACTTTTCACAATTATACTCACTTATACATAGAATTTTGCTTGCTAAAATCTTAGATACAAAAAATATTTGAAGTGAGTCAATGGCAATTCACACTGAATTTACACTGAGTCAATGCTTTTGTAAGCTGCAGCTTCTGTAGGCGCATCTTAAATCTGGTTGCTAATTTCCAGTTGTGCTGTTGTGCTTAGTAACAGTCTGGATTAAACTTGGCATGATGGTGATTCCAGTGTGTGTCCAATTTAGGCTTCAGCATATATAAGGCTGGTGCAGACACTCAATCCTCGGGTAGAGAGTTCCAGGTTTCTACAATTCTGATATTGAAGCAGTAGTTGGTAACCGATAGCCGTATGCTTTGGAGTACCCTCGAGTATACTGATTTGGTGCTGATGCTACATTATTATATTTAGTATAATAAATTCTTGCTTAATTAAACTTGGGCCACTAGTATCTCTAGGATTTGTATGTTAAGGCAACGCAAAAGGGGAAATTCAAACAAATACACATATAGGTGAATACATTAAAAAATCTCTTGTGGAAGGTAGACACTACCACAGCAATATTAAGTGCCCATAATTAAAAACTTATCATACATTTGTTGTTTGTGCCCATGAGTTGTATGATAAGAATTGATCATATGTTTGTTGTTTGTGCCGATGGTTTGTATGATAAGAATTGATCATACGTTTGTTGTTTGTGCCCATGAGTTGTATGATAAGAATGTATCATACGTTTGTTGTTTGTGCCCATGAGTTGTATGATAAGAATTAATCATACCTTTGTTGTTTGTGCCCTTGGGTTGTATGATAAGAATTGATCATACGTTTTTTGTTTGTGCCCATGGGTTGTATGATAATTCCAAGGTATAAACAGAAAATGTTTTCCTACTCCAGCATTTAACAATTATAATAAGGATGTTACATATTGTTTTACCTTTAATTTGAGTTATGCCCCTTCCAACACAGATGTATCATATGTAAAGTAAAGACAACTGTTTTCAGTTTAACTTGTTTTATTTTAATTTACAACTACTATTAAGTAGTTTTAATTAGAAGATAGTTCTTTTATTTACAACTTCTAATTTGAAAAAACCTTTCAATAAGCAAAAAGAATAATTGGCCAAAATGTGAAGCAGTAGTAGTATGCTAACCAAGGTTGTACAGATATAGTTCACATGTATGCTGTTTGTGGATTGTAAATGGGTAATAAAAAAGTTAACTTCTCTATCATTGATTTCTATATCTTTGTGTGCAATATTTATGTTGACTTCTGGTTGTTTTTGTTGACTCTCTGGTGTTTATGTTGATTCTTGAGTGTTTATGTTGACTTCTTAGTGTGTATATTAACTCTGTGGTGTTTATGTTGACTCACTGGTGTTTATGTTGAGTCCAGGGTGTTTATGTTGACTCATTGGTGTTTATGTTGACTCTTTGGGTGTTTATTGACTCCCTGTTGTTTATGTTGACTCCCTGCTGTTTATGTTGACTCCCTGTTTGATGCTGACTCCTTGGTGTTAATGTTGACTTCTGGTGTTAATGTTGACTCCAGGATGTTTATGTTGACTCTCTGTTTTATGCTGATTCCATGGTGTTTATGTTGACTCTCTGGTGTTCATGTTGTCTCTCTGGTGTTTATGTTGTCTCTCTGGTGTTTATGTTGAATCTAGATATCCTGTGTTGATATTGACTCTCTGTTGTTTATGTTGACTCTAGATCTCCTGTGTTGATATTGACTCCTTTGGTGTTTATGTTGACTATTTGGTGTTTATGTTGACTTCTGGTGTTTATGTTGACTTTTTGTGTTTTATGTTGACTCCCTTGGTGTTTATGTGGATTCCTTGGTGTTTATGTTGACTTTTGGTGTTTTATGTTGACTCCCTTGGTGTTTATGTTGACTCCTTGGTGTTTATGTTGACTCCTTGGTGTTTATGTTGACTCCTTGGTGTTTATGTTGACTCACTGGTGTTTATGTTGACTCCTTGGTGTTTATGTTAACTCCCTGGTGTTTATGTTGACTCCTTGGTGTTTATGTTGACTCCTTGGTGTATATGTTGAATCTTGATCTCCTGTGTTGATATTGACTCTCTGTTTTATGCTGACTCATTGGTTTTTGTTTTGACTCCTTGGTGTTTATGTTGACTCTCTGTTTTATGCTGACTCCTTGGTGTTTATGTTGACTCTCTGGTGTTTATGTTGTCTCTCTGGTGTTTATGTTGACTCTAGATCTCCTGTGTTTATATTGACGCTCTGTTTTATGTTGACTCCTTGGTGTTTATGTTGACTCCCTTGTGCTTATATTGACTCCCTGTTTTAATGCTGACTCCCTGGTGTGTAAGCAGACTCTATGGTGTTTATAATGCAATAGTACACTCTCAGTAGTGTAAAGTGTTGGTGTATTCCAGGTATTCATTACTTATTAACTCTAATTAGGACACTAATTGTGACATATTCTATTTATTTATTTACTTACTTTTGTGTATATGTTATATGTGTCCAACTAGTTTAAATAACTGTAGTTACACACTGTTTAAATAGTGATGTACTTTTAACATGTGGTATTCTTTACAACTGATGGTGAAGTGTTTTAACACTGATCTATGTAGACTTTATATAGGTCCATGAAGAGAAAACATGTGTAGTTTACAAGCTTGCAATACGAAATGTGTAAAAATAGCATCTAAAACAGACAAAAGTCTAGTAAATCACACAGTCACATTATAATAGTTTCTTTAATTTATCTTGAACAGGAAAATATTGCCATAACTGTTGAGTACATTATGTTTAAACCTTTAGAGCTGGTAGTGGTGATGAAGTATTATGTATGCTATGTCCTATCAAGCACCATCTACCGACCCTAGATATAGTTATGTCCTATCAAGCATCATCTACCGACCCTAGATATAGTTATGTCCTACCAAGCATCATCTACCGACCCTAGATATAGTTATGTCCTATCAAGCATCATCTACCGACCCTAGATATAGTTATGTCCTATCAAGCATCATCTACCGACCCTAGATATAGTTATGTCC
>JAUMGZ010235290.1:0-10861 GCA_032359645.1 Pododesmus macrochisma | reverse complement strand
CTATTAAAAAACTAGAAGCGAAACCAGGTGCTCGCGATATGGTAAGCGTTTCCTGCTACACATGTGCCACCCGCCGAAATGCCTCCGTGTTATTCCGGTGTATGGTAACCGTATCCACCAACTAAAAGGAGCAAGAGTCAAGAGTCATCATAAGAAAAATTCACATTTTAAAATCATCACTTTGAAATGACCTTATCTGTGCGAAAGACTTAAACAAGAAGACATTAATCTGATGGAGAGACAAAAGAGGATAAAGCTAAAGAAACAAACCACAACACACTATAAAAAAGGAAAATCGCACGTAAATGTTTAAATGTTCATTCAATAACAAGCGCTTATTTTGTTTTAGATTTTAGTTGTGTGTTATGATAGAACGTCTATAAAATAATTTAAGCGTTGATGCAACAGACACTACTGTTAGTTTATTAGCTAATGTTACATATATATATATATATGTTGATATTGATTTCCTATACATGTAAATGTAGCTGACATTTTGTTGCATCAGTTTATCTATACGGCACATATCTTTAACCATTTTTTAAATCAAACCGCGCTGTTCTAGGTAAAACAATTAAGCGTATAGTTATTTTTGGTATGAATGTCCGTCTACATTAAATCAGTTTCAGCATAAGGAAACGATTGGCTTTACATTCTGTTAAAAATATGATATTCTTACGTCCATACTTTCACAAAAACGTTAACCAAGTCCAAACATGTCATTCTGAGCCTTTGCTGTGGCTACTTTAAAGAATATATAGTTTCTAGTATTGGTCTATATATATCAAACAAATTTGTTTACTTTCATAATATAACTTCCATTTTTCATTACGGGCACTAAAGCTTTAACCAAGTTCAAGTAGGTCCTTGGGGCATTTTCAATTTTTTTTTTAAACAAAACCAGTATAACTCTTTTTTTGATTGTTCATAAATTATTCACACAATTCAGCATGAAAGAATACCCAATTTGTGCATTGTAACACTAATACATTGTTATTTCAATACTTGCACTAAAACTTTACCAAGTCCAAACAGGCCCTTAGGGCCTTTTCTTTTATACATTACAGTGTATATGATTACTTATATTTGTCCATAGATATTGAAATAATTTCAGATCAAGGAAAAATTAAAATTGTTTACTTTAATTTTGTTCAATACTTGCACTAAAACTTTAACCAAGTCCAAGCAGGCCCTTTAAGCCTTTGCAATACTTAAATTAACAGTATATCCCCTTTCTTGGTTGTCCATATACACTATAAAACAGTTTCAGCATAAAAAAAGTCCATTTTATCCACTACAACACTAACATTATGTTATTTCAATTCTTGCACCAAAACATTATCCTGGTTGATTACCAACCCCAAAGGGCAAATAACTCCGTAAATATCAAGCTGACGTGTATCATTCAGTTACACGGCACACCCTTATGTCCCAATAAATGAGTATGTGAAATATTAAAGGTGTGCAATGGCTGTTTGACATGTAATAGATCAAACACCTATTGTTTACGGACAGACGGACAGACTGACGGACACAAACGCTATACCATAATACGTCCCGTCGAATTCGACGGACGTATACTAATTACAGAGGTCGGAGGTCAGTGAGACAATGGTGGTGTGTTAAAAACCAGCAGCGATTAAACAACACATTGAACGCAGTTGCAGGTATCAAATCGCTTTCAAACTTGGTACTAGATGTTAATATGTATTAGTAACCACGGTGAATGATCGCTGTGACATATTTCGAAGTTTAATGTGCTATTTTTGAATCTTATCGATGCAGTGATGGTATACTCTCTATCGAGTGCACAAATGTAAACACTCACCAAAGCCTCCGTTCCGCATGATTGTGTAAGCTCCGATACGTTGTTTACCTGAAGTACTTACCTGTGATTTGGAGTGACCGTGTCCGTAGTAAAGTGTCATGCAGTAGTGTTACTACTTACCTGTAGATATTGTAAACAATGTCACAACTAGAACTGTCCGATATTCACCCTACTTGTGGTTTGATATTGATCGAAGAGAGTTCAATAGGTCAGTGGGGTTAATAAGGTTATACCAACCATGAAACAGATAAAAATCAACGCAGAATACATAATATATCTGTACACTTAGTCAGATATTGTAGTGGCATATTTTACACATTGTTTTACATTCAGAGCTACATGTACTTATATTTGACGCGTCTATTCTTTGCACAGAACATTTTATATACAGCTGTTGTTAAAGTTGAACTTTTTAAAGAAAAAAAATCATAAGATTTGTCTGCAATTCATGTGGTTTTAGATTGTTATTAGTAGGTTTGTTTAACAGTCAATACGAGTTACATAGCTCATTTCACAAATTAAATATCCTTTGGTGACCCAGTGTTGACCGTCATTATGCCCTAGTACTTTTGAAATGTCCATTTAAACGTTTTATTGAGAGGCGCACAGTAAGGTTATTTGGCTACAAAATGGGTAACCGACCTACCCTAAATTAGGTTAGGTCCATTGAGAGTTTATTCATGCGTCAAAGTTACTCTCTTCGGTCAATATCAAACCACAATATGGATATAGAAGATGCGATCAGCCATGTAGCTTCAACACCATTCGCAGACAGAAAACGCGCTAGGTCTGCCGACTCCAGTTTTGACAATTTAGCTGAATACTTAGAAGTGATTGATAAAGAAACCAAAAAGAAAACAAAACCTAAAGATCAAAAACGGGTAAAAGTTGACGAAACTAATAAATCACAGCCAGAAATAAACAAATTTGTTCGCCCTAAGTCGTCCAACAACACCAAAAACGATGCTGATAGCAATAGTAATGATATACTGATGAAACGTTTCGACAAAATAGAAACCATTTTATCACATCTAGTAATTAAATCTGATCTCCAAGAACAGATAAATACAATAGTTACTAAGAGTGAACTTGATAGTGCACTTGATAACCTTCGAGCTGAAATAAAAACAACTACTAACATTGAAATAGATAAATTAACCGGTCGCATACACGATTTAGAAATTGAAAATGAAGGGTTACACCGACAAGTTGAAAACATGAATAAAAGATGTGACATAAATGAACAAAGTAAAAAGGCCCTAAACATGAAAGTAGATCAAGGAAACTCAAATTTGATTGATTTGGACAACATGGGCGAGCCAACTCCGTTTGAATTTCTGGCAAATACGACGATGACGAAAAAGAAGATGTAAAGTCAACCACAAGTAAAATCCTGAAATTGTGCAACGAAAATCTTAAAATTAAAGTTCTGCCTTAGGACATTGGTATCGCGCATCGGCTTGGCAAGTTTTAGCCGCATAAAAAGAGAAACATAATCTGTAAATCTGTACGACGATCAGTCAAAATGAAAGTGATCAGTGAGCGTAAACGACTAGCAGGTACATGCATTGTGACCAAGGAGGATCTAAAAACTCATAATCAAGCCATCTGAAAGGAAGCATTCTAACTTCAAGACGTAACATCAACTTGGTCAAGCAACGACAAATTGATTGCCAAGTTATCAAATGGTAAAATAAAACATTTCACCACTATCAGAGATCTGAATCATATTATATCGCACCAACATAACCTGAAAACAAGGCAGTATTAAACATTATTCGTGTTAGTAACAGTACTAGAGCTTTTAACAAGAACAATACAAGAATGATTACGTCAGATATTTAAAATCAAATGTTATATCATTGTTCCAACATAGGTGTAACTTATTATTTTAAGGTATCATAAGTCGTCCCTTCACCATAAAGGTGAACCGTTCCATTATAATTATTATAGTTATTGTTTACAACAACAAAGAAGTTAAGATAGAGTTAATATAATTACACAGTATTACATAAGATTTTTAATTTATTTTTATTTATTATACAGACCTCGAGTGCATATACACATTAGCAAAGTACAAAAGTCACGGCGCATATAGAGCAAAATATGCAATCTGTAAAGAAATATGTGTACATGCCACTGAAAGCAGACCATTAACATGAAAGGTAATATTATGGAAGTCTAATATATCTATAAGTATTAATACATAATTGTTATATACTATAATTTTATTAGAATTCGTGAATTGTGACTTTTATACTATAATTTTATTAGAATTCGTGAATTGTGACTTTTTGTGATTTTTTCGGATATGAATGGCATATCAGTACTTTTCAATTATAAACAATTTAAAGTTATATTAAAGAATTTATTAAAAAACAAAGTTCAGCTCGTTTTACTTTTAACATTTTTTAAAGGCCAAGTGCTGACTCTCCCTGATGAAGGTTGGTCATGGATGACTATGTTAGCCTCGTTTGTTTGTCATTTTCTGAATGGAGGGATCCTGTTTTCCGCTGGCGTAATTCATGTTTCTCTTCTGGAGCGTTTTAATGAAAACAACACAAAAACATCATGGGCTGGTGGTTTATGTACGTTTTTCATGTCGTCTGCAGGTATGCATGTAAATGGATATATTTGTTTTATTTCTTTCGGGTAAACACAATACTATTTTATTGTCTATAGGTTTTGCATTACATCGTGAAATCAAGTAAAAGTGACTTTAAAACCTTTAGAATAAGAAACAGTATAATTCACATCTCATGACTGCCTAATTTAACGGAGAAGTTAATGTATGATTTAATATAACAACTCTAAACGCATTCGATAAACCTAAGAACATCGAATGACGTTCATATGTTAATGAATCCTTTGCTCAACATTCAACAATAATGGCAATTAAGGCATCGTCCTAGTGTTAGCCAACAAATAGCTGTTACATACGATGGCCGAGAGCAGCCATGCCTTTTATTTTTTAGTGAGTTTATTGCAAAATACGACTAACAGCAACGTGTCATGTACATTTTTTAATAGAAAAATGTACATGACAAACACTCATAGCTACGAGAGTGTAGTGTCATGTACACTTTTTAGAAAAATGTACATGGCAAAACACTCATAGCTACGAGAGTGTTGTGGCATGTACACATTTTAGAAAAATATACATGGCAGAACACTCATAGCTACGAGAGTGTTGTGGCATGTACACATTTTAGAAAAATATACATGGCAGAACACTCTCATAGCTACGAGAATGTCGTGTCATGTACAATTCTTAGAAAAATGTACATGGCAGAACACTCTTATAGCTACGAGAGTGTCAAGTCATGTACAATTCTTAGAAAAATGTACATGGCAAGACACTCTTGCTAAAAAATAAATGGCATGGCTGCTCTCGGCCATCGTAGTTACAACTATGCGTTAATCCAGTCGACAACGGTTAGGTTTTCTAAGCAAAGTTGTAAAATTCACGAAAAAATAAAAACACAATTCATTTCAATTCAAAAAAGAAATTTATCTTAATATAGATATAGAAATTAAACTTTGATTATAACAGCCACGAGGCAATGATTATAGTAGGTTCCCGTGCACATTCTTAAAAACAAAATTAAGTCCTAAATGTATATATCCTTTTGTCTATTTTATTGCTTTATAGGTATTATAGGTAGTTGTCTAATAAACTTATATAGTTGCCGAATAGCCTTGATGGTTGGTTCTGTTTTGATGACTGTTGGACTGATGGCTAGTGCCTTTCTACAATCTCTGGAATTAGTTATCCTCTCTTATGGATGCGTTGCAGGTAAATCATATTCTAGACTACATTTTGTAGGTCAAGAAGTCGAAATAGGTCAACATTTTCATGAGGATAAATCAATAACATAATTGAAAAGGGTTTGTAGGGCGTTAAAAATGCACACGCTCAATATTAAAATTTTTAGGAGAAACATTAGAATGTTGTTTGAATAACTTGAAATAACAGATGAATGGTAGTACAAAGAACAATTAATTTTGCCTAAATATGGATTAATTGCACTAAAATGGTTCACCTAAATCGTTGGTACATTTTTTTTTACAGGAATAGGTTCCGGTATAGTATATACAACTCAACTCGTTGTCATTGGACTAAATTTCAAACGAAAGAGGAATTTTGCAGCAGGAGTAGCAACAGGTGGCGCCGGATTAGGAGCGTTTGCAATAGTTCCGGTAGTTCAAGTCGCTCGGATGACCTACGGCAACGCGGGAATGTTTATAATACTTGCCGGTATCTCCTTAAACATATGTGTAGCTGGTTCAGTGATGTTTCCATCATATCTAGAGAATCAGCTAAAACTTTCTAAAAAAGAAATGAGTGCCTCAGCAAACCGGAATAAGATGGTTAAGTGTTTCCAATCAGTAAGTTTGCTAAGGAACATTTCATTTCTATCTTTCTGCTTAAGTTTGTTAAGTTTCCATGTAGGTTTATGGATGATTTTTTTGCATTTAACTAATTATTCCATAACTATGAATTCAACAGAAAGCATGGCATCCTTTCTCATGGCCATTAATGGTTTATTTAGCTGTTTTTCGCGTCTGCTCACTGGCTTGGCGTCAAATGCGGATAATATTGACGAATTTGTGTTCATCTTTGGGACATTTTTTGTGATTGGCATATTGACAATTTTGCTGCCATTCTATGGAAAGTTCTATAGTGGACAGATCGTTTTCGCCGTATGTATGGGACTATATTCTGGTTGCTGCTACCCATTGCTTAATACCGTGACGACTAGAATTGTTGGAGTGGCAAACCTCGCATCGGCATTTGGCATTGAAATGATGTTCTGTGGCGTGAGTGCGTTATTCGGACCAACGCTGGCAGGTAAAGTATGAGGGATCAATCCAAAAACCTAGTTCTTATTCACTTATCGTGCAACAGCAACGGTACAAAAAGACAACCATACAAGAATGGAAGAGAACAGATTCATCGGTCTGCGAGAGCATGACCAGCCAAAAATACCAGATCTACATTTAAAATCAGTTCAGGAAACAAAATCAAAAAATATATATAGACAGAATCAGTAGAAAAGTAAAAATACAACTTAAAAAGCATAGGATGTTATCAGAACCAAACTAAATTTAACCTTAACTCGATTGTTAAATATCGTAATATAATAAAATCGGTACCAAGGAAAGAATATAAAAGTTTGCAATAAATTGGTCGTAGAAAGGTTCAGATTATCTTATATTCAACAAGAATAGATAAGAACAACTGAACAGATAATTTACAAACAAACAAAAGCCCTATCAAAAGGCCGCCATCAGAATGAACCTTTAAAGGGTTAAGTATACTTGTTTTCAAGAAATATTACTAGTTTAAATCTAAACTTCAAACAAAGCCATCAAGTATGCTAATGTTAATATAACATCCTTTCTAGTGTCGAATATTTAATTATATGCTTTCGTTTTTACCAGTTTACCTATTGGTTTAGATGACGTGTCATGACCCCATGATAGATGCGGGAACCGTAGCTCATATCGGGCTGAAAACTTTAACAGCCACTTAAGATTTCGGCCTAAAATTTGTGACAGCTGGCCACATTTTCAGGCCGAAACGGGCTACGGTTCCCGCAGCTAGACCTCATGTTAACTATATGACCATAAGTATTTTTCAGGAGTGATCGTGGATAATGGGGGAACTTATGAGCTGTCATTTACAATTGCCGGTACGTATTATGTCATTAAGATTTGAATTGTAGCTGCTTCTTAACAATCACATCTCTAAGTTGTTTATAAATAAAGAAGCATATTTAATGCTAGTGGTTGAAAAATTACAAGTGTAAAACTATCGAAAAGAGTACAATTGGAAATAACCAATATCATTAGCAACAAGGCAAAGCAAACCAAGTAGTAGTTACGAAAAACCAAGACGATGATCAAAAGCCGTAGGTTCATGGACATGGGCAAATAAAAGGAAACGTGCAACGCACACAGATAAAAGAACCAAAAATTCATTTTTGTAACTGCAAAAGGAAACATCACAAACAAGAAGCGTAACCAGGTGCTCGCGATTGACTAAGCGCTTCCTGCTACACATGTGCCACCCGCCGCGATGCTTCCGTGTGTTTACGGTACATGTATGGGGAAGTAGTAAATTCGAAAATCCAAGACGATATTCTAAAGCCGTAAGCCCATGACATGGGCAAAAAAATAAAAACGTTGGACGCACACAGAAAAAATAACAAAATGTACATATATTAACTTAAAAAAGGAAACATCACGAACTTCTATTAACAAGAGGTCCATGGGGCCTTAACGTCCACCTGGATTGACATTTGAATACTTTTGACCCTAGGGTCACGCCTTGAACAAAGTTGGTTCTCCGTGCCCTAGAGTTACTACAAATCAAAGCATTAAGTTCCTTTTGGCACCCCCAAAAAGGCGCCCCTTGGAGGCTGAATCCCTTCATTTGAACGAAAATGAACTCCCTTCCCCTAGGAATGACTTCTACCAAGTTTGGATGAAATTAGTACTTTTAGATAATAAGTCAAAAATGTGAATATTTAACATATTTGCTAGTGTTGAACTTTGACCTCAAAACGCGTAACCTGTTTTTTACCCCAAGGTCACACCTTGAACAAATGTGGTTACCAATGCCCTAAAGTTACTTCATACCAAAACATTTAGGTCTACGCCTTCTAGTTTATTAGAAGTAGGTTTTTGAATTTTTGTCAAATACACACCCTTAATGCCCCCTAGTGGCGAACTCTGGGGGCCTAATCCCTTCATTTGAACAAATTTGAACTCCCTTCCCCTAGGGATGACTTCTACCAAGGTTAGATGAAATTAGTCCAGTAGTTTCAGGTTTTTGCTAGTGTTGAACTTTGACCCAAAAACGCATAACCTGTTTTTGACCCAAAGGTCACACCTTGTTCAAACTTGGTTCTCAATGCACTTAAGTTACTAAATATCAAAACATTACGCTCAAGGCCTACTGGTTTATTAGAAGAAGATTTTTGGAGTTTTGTCAAATTTGCCCATTAAGGATCCCTAGTGGCGCCCCATGTTGGCCAAGTCCCCTTCATTTGAACAAATCTGAATCCCCTTCCCCTAGGGATACTTCCTACCAGGTTTGGATGAAATTGCATCAGTGGTTTAGGAGACGAAGTCGAAAACGTTAAAAGTTAAGGACGACGGACAACGGACAAACGACCGACGGGATTAGTATGAGAAACGTCCACCTTGGACCATCGGTCAAAATGGACTAAAAAACTAGAAGCGAAACCAGGAGCTTGTGAGTGAAACAAATTGTTAAGACAACCAGGACCATTGTAACAAAATGTACCAAAACATACAATCATTTAATATGAGCAACAAGTGTACAGGTCTTCATGTACATTTATTCAAAGAGTTAAATAGATCTGGTTCATCATCAAAACAATAGTGCTTTATCAACGACACAGGGAAGGAGACAATTTCCGTAGCAGTTCCTTTTTATCGCGTGATGCATTCATCGCTCAGTTGTTGCATTTACTTTGTAAATGTACTTTGTTTAATATTCAAAATAACAATTTTTCAGTAACGTGTATAACTTAATCTAAAATAACCAATTCATGTGTTTAAGGAGGAGAAAACGTAAAAAAAACATTTAAACTGGTTACCTTAAAATCAGAAAATAACAAAACAACATGATGCTATATCAAATCTACATGTATCACGTGTGTTGCCTTTACAGGGTTTTCCATCATAATCGGAGGGTTCTTTGTAATGAGTTCAACTTGTTTCAAACGTCCACAAAGTGACACAGAAGTAAAACAAGATCTGGAAATCAAACCCGAAGAACAGAAGTTAACTCTAAATGGTCTCCTTAAAATACAATTAGCACGAGAGAATGTTGATATTTTCGTATCTACGCCATACGGTTCCTCACTATCGCTTAATTGATACTGAAACTATTTATCGTAATCAACACTGACTCCTAACTGTCTTGCAAGTTTGGTCAACGGGACTATAAAACCAAGTAATTTCAGATTACAAATCACAACTTTACAAGTATATACTTGGGCCTCTTAAAAAATAAAACATGAATAAATGGACAATGTAGGAAAAAGAAGGGACAATCAGCATAAGCCTTTTTACATACGTTAGTACATATTATGCGTCTGAGGAACAGAATACGGATATAGGTAATAGAAAGGCCATTACTTGGACATTTGAATGAAAATGTTATACTTGCGTATTCTGAGAAACAGAATACTGATATAGATAATAGAAAGGTCGTTACTTGGACATTTAAATATAAATGTTATACTTGCGTATTCTGAGGAACAAAATACTGATATAGATAATAGAAAGGCTGTTACTTTGACATTTAAATAAAAATTATATACTTTTGTTATGTGGTTTTGTGTGTATTTTATTGCCATTGGATCTTTGCTGGGTTTTTCTTAGCTGTCATTCCCTCTGATTCAGTTACCATTTTTCCTTAAATTAAAACCAAATTATTATTCATCAATACACAATCGGTTTAAACTCGTGGCTATACCGATAAAAAATATGGGCTCATGCTCTAAAATTTGCCAAAATTATCCGGTTTGCAAAATTATACGGAATAGACAAGTACACCCATCATTGCAATTAATTGCATTAGTGGTGAGGTTTAATAAGGTAGTAACATTAAATTTGTTGAATTCATATTTCGTGATATTGTATAAGATTGACAACGGAGTTTTATTGAACGTGATTACGTTAAAATGTGTTATTTAAATTAATTAAGTATTATTCGTTCTTGTAAAAGTACGATGGCGACAAAGAGTTGTTAGATTAAGCAGTAGTTTCGAAAACCCAAAACGGTATTCCAAAGTCATTAGACCATGGACATGGGGTTGATAGAATTAAAACAATGGGGGGGGCGCTCACAGAAAATAGAATGTAGTAGTAATTTCGAAAAACCAAGACGATATTCTAAAGCCGTAAGTTCATGGATATTGGCAAACATAAGGAAAACGTTGGACGCACACAGAAAAATTAACCAAATATACATTTATTAACTAAAAATGGAAA
>JAUMGZ010235279.1:0-10861 GCA_032359645.1 Pododesmus macrochisma | reverse complement strand
CAAGGTCGCCATATAACTGAAGGTGCTATCCGTAGTGCTGGCTTGTGGATTACAGGTGGAAAACGACTTGTTGCTTCTACAATACACCACTGTGTCACGTGCCGTAAGTTACGTGGAAAATTTGCGTGCCAAAAGATGGCAGATTTACCTGAGGATCGCCTTACCCCTACACCTCCTTTTACTTTCGTCGGAGTCGACGTATTCGGACCATGGAGTATTATTACCAGACGTACCAGAGGAGGCGCTGCATGTTCGAAGCGCTGGGCAGTATTATTTACTTGCTTGTACAGTCGCGCCGTCCACATCGAAGTTATCACTGCGATGACTTCATCATCCTTCATCAATGCCATGCGAAGATTCATTGCCATACGTGGCAAAGTATCAGAGTTCAGGTCAGATTGTGGAACGAACTTCGTAGGAGCAGTTAATGAATTAGGAATTGACGCGATAAATGTTGGAGATGCTCCTATGAAGTCGTTTCTTGACGTCAACAACCTTGTTTGGAAATTTAATCCTCCCCACTCATCACATTTTGGCGGAGTATGGGAACGGATGATCGGGGTAGCACGACGTATCCTTGACGCCATACTTCTTGATATGAAACATGGGCAACTTACGGATGAAGTGTTTACTACTCTGATGGCAGAGGTCTCGGCGATTATTAATTCCAGACCTCTTGTTCCGTTGCATTCTGATGCCGAGGTGCCTCACGTACTGTCCCCAGGAACGCTACTTACGCAGAAAACAGGTGATGATATTACCGCTTTTCAAGATTTAAGTGTGAAGGACATATATCGCTCGCAATGGAGAATGGTTCAGGTAATAGCAAATTCATTTAGAAACGTTGGAAATCAGAGTTTCTATCAACATTACAAACCCGCGCTAAATGGAACAGTGAGACTGTAAATATAAACTCCGGCGATGTAGTGTTGTTGCGAGAAAAAGATTGTCCTCGCATTTCATGGCAAACAGGTGTTGTGACTCAGACTTTTCCTAGTGAGGACGCGTACGGACTTGTGCGTAAATTGGAAATTCGCATTATCAAAGATGGAAAGTTCAGTTTGTTTGTTCGTCCAATATCTGAAGTAGTGCCATTAATCGTCGACTAATGTGCGACTTAGCGTATAAGTATCGTTAAGTTACCGTTTCTATTTAGTGACATTGATACATATTTGATGTGTTTAAAAAAGAACTTAATGTTGAAACACTAATGCAAATTTCAGTACAGGTAGTGCATAGAATATTGTTAAGTGATTAAAATCAGACGGGGAGTGTCATGTTCGCACAGAAGAGATGTGCCCCCTGGCAAATTTCTCTGTAATCGTCTATAAATAGTAACAGGGTTTTTCCATTTTCGGTATCGTTTCTTGGAAACATCTGTACAGCGTCTGACGTTACACAGCTGCATCGCTGGGCGATTTACTCTTCAATTTTGTTAATTTATGTAGCTTTTGTCCCCCAAGGAGTAAGTTTATTTTTATGCAATACAGTGTATTTGTTTATTTTTGAAGTATTCAATGTATAGAACAATGATTGTAATCGCGCATTTTTGTGTTTTAGATAAAAATGTGTATCGAGATGCTTCGAAGGTCACAGTTCATGTTGTTTTGATTTGATACTTTCCTGTTCGAGTTTTATTGTTTTGATTGAAAATAAGAACTTCTATTGATATGTTTAATTGATAAAGTTTTGAAATGTACTAAATAATTATAGGTATTAAGAAATAGCATTTGATATTGATAATTTGATACATTTGCTTTTATTACTGTGAAGCATAATTATTGATATTGTTCTCATGATTGTAATTTTTGTTTTGCAGTTTTTCACTAGGTGCTACATGCTAACTACATGCTACAGTGCGGGTATAATTACAAGTTTGAAGACGTAATTCTGCTGGTGCAAACGACAAGTGTCAAGTAATGTGCAAGTAGTATCGAAAATCAAACAAACATGGATAATACAAAGCAAATATTGTCTAAAATAACAAAAGCGAAAGGTTACTGTACATAGCATATACATAAAATTGACTTA
Source organism: Pododesmus macrochisma (assembly GCA_032359645.1). Taxonomy (NCBI): domain Eukaryota; kingdom Metazoa; phylum Mollusca; class Bivalvia; order Pectinida; family Anomiidae; genus Pododesmus; species Pododesmus macrochisma. Next base: position 8,830 of record JAUMGZ010235279.1, on the reverse strand, counting down.
CGTAGGTTTATGTAAATATTCACAAACTTGTACAAGTCTTTCATAATAATAATCACACCAGGTAACCCACTCATCATTTTTGTACATCTCTACTCGACCTTCATTATCAGTAGTGCCATTCACCAGTCGGACGTGTCCATTGCGAGCTGTTTTGGGTAGAAATGATTATATATAAAAACGGATTATATATTATAAAAATACACGATATTTAGGTTTATTCTGTCATCGTGCTTATTCTGTATTGTCTGTCATTTCCAAAGTAACACTCACATGCAACTTGAACCAATTCTAAATTTGGATGAAACTCCGTGGAACAAACACGAGTTAATCAGTATCAATATAATCTCAACACTAAATAGATTCCCGCAAAATCTGTTTGAAAATACGACCGGCTAAGCTAAATATACCACACAGGGAATCAACAGACCAAGTTAAGTTTGAATTAAATCAACGAAACAAAATATAATTTGCGGAAATAAACTCTAGAATGTATCTCTATTCTTTTGAAACATTTATATACAACATAATACATAGAATGAGAGGATTGTTCTTTTCTTAAAGAGATCTAATAAGTGTTTGTTTGAATCCGACCACAATAAAGAATAAAAAACAGAAATATATCGTTAGGAGATTACCCATATTTATATTAAACATGTAAACAATGGTTATCTCGACCTTTGACCTATGGATGTTCTCTCTTTCTTTTGTGTCCGACGATGCCAAACTCCACCCATAACGGGCACCCTGGTTTCTGTTTGACTGAGATACTTTCACAAAAGTTGTGTGTAGATGTTTCCTGCACGATCCCCATTCAGATTTGTGTCTGACGTTTTCAAACTTCATTCAATATTCCCATTCTGGCTTCTAATTTACTGGGACATCGTTGACTTAAGTTCAAAACCGTTGGTCAAATTTTCACGAAACTTGATGTCAACTCCACCCAGAAGGGCCATACTGGCTTTTGATTGGCTAAGATTTGTTTGACTTTTTGTAAAGGGCTTTTCGTCAGATTTTCACAACTTTTAATCGTACTTTCTTGATCTCTTCTAAGATTTGTCTTTGACAATGATGGCCGCCATTGCTTCTTTTTCCTGAGCCATTGACTCCATTATTGCAATCATGGCCTCTGATTGAATGATACGTCAAAATGGGCATAGTAATTTGTTTGTGTGGTTTCACATTCAAAGTTGAGATCATTCAGATTACACTTTGTCAAGAGAATTACATATTTATATTACCCACTAATGTATTTTGCAGACAGCAAAACAAAAACATAGTTCATGATATGTTTATATATTTGGCATATTCTTGTGACATCTGCAACATGCAACATACAGGGACTACTTTTAACTAGCTAAATATACATTTTTTATTCTTCAATTGTCTTTCTTTAACAAATCAGATTTCTCTGACATTGGCGTACGTATCCTTGTGCTATCCTTCACATGATTGATTGCCATTCGATTACTAGTTTTTGACACAAAGCGAAATATTGACATACATGATCATGACAGAAACAAGACCTAAGGGCTAATGATCAGATATATATAATTCATGACAACTGTACTGATGAGTGATACGATGTAATCGGATCCTTTATTGAGCTTATATACCCACAACTAGAACACTAATTATGAGTGATGTAATGTGGTCGGACCTTTATAGAACAAGTATCAGCATATCTAGACCACTTTACTGATGAGTGATGCAATGTGGTCGGAGTTTTTATGAATGAGTATCAACATCTCTAGACCACTGTACTGATGAGTGATGCAATGTGGTCGGACCTTTATAGAACAAGTATCAGCATATCTAGACCACTTTATTGATGAGTGATGCAATGTAGTTCGACCTTTATAGAACAAGTATCAGCATATCTAGACCACTTTACTGATGAGTAATGCAATGTAGTTAGACCTTTATAGAACAAGTATCAGCATATCTAGACCACTTAATTGATGAGTGATGCAATGTGGTCGGAGCTTTATTGAACAAGTATCAACATTTCTAGACCACTATATTGATGAGTGATGCAATGTAGTGGGACCTTTATTGAACAAGTATCAAAATCACTAGACCTCTGAACTGATGAGTGATGCAATATGGTCGGAGCTTTATTGAACAAGTATCAACATTTCTAGACCACTATATTGATGAGTGATGCAATGTGGTCGGACCTTTATTGAACAAGTATCAACATCTCTAGACCACTGTACTAATGAGTGCTACAATGTGGTCGGACCTTTATTGAACAAATATCATCATCTCTAGACCACTATACTGATGAGTGATGCAATGTGGTCGGAGCTTTATTGAACAAGTATCAACACCTCTAGACCACTGTACTGATGAGTGATGTAATGTGGTCGGAGTTTTATTGAATAAGTATCAACATCTCTAGACCACTGTACTGATGAGTGATGCAATGTGGTCGGACCTTTATTGAACAAGTATCAGCATATCTAAACCACTTTACTGATTAGTGATGCAATGCGGTCGGACCTTTATTGAACAAGTATTAGCATATCTAAACCACTATACTGATTAGTGATGCAATGCGGTCGGACCTTTATTGATCAAGTATCAGCATATCTAAACCACTATACTGATGAGTGGTGCAATGTGGTCGGACCTTTATTGAACAAGTATCAACATCTGTAGACCACTGTACTAATGAGTGCTGCAATATGGTCGGACCTTTATTGAACAAGTATCAACATCTCAAGACCACTTTACTGATGAGTGATGCAATGTAGTCGGACCTTTATTGAACAAGTATAAACATGTATAGACCACTGTACTGATGAGTGATACAATGTTGTCGGACCTTTATTGAACAAGTATCAACATCTCTAGACCACTAAACTGATGAGTGATGCAATGTTGTCGGATCTTTATTGAACACGGATCAACATCTCTAGACTACTATACTGATTAGTAATGCAATTTGGTCGGACCTTTATTGAACAAGTATAAACATCTCTAGACCACTGTACTGATGAGTGATGCAATGTGTTAGTACCTTTATTGAACAAGTATCAACATCTCTAGACCACTGTACTGATGAGTGATGCAATGTGGTCGGACCTTTAATTTATAGAACAAGTAACAGCATATCTAGACCACTATACTGATGAGTGATGCAATACGATCGGACCTTTATTGAACAAGTATCAACATCTCTAGACCAGTGTACTTATGAGTGATGCAATGTGATCGGACCTTTAGTGAACAAGTATCAACTTCTCTAGACCACTGAACTTATGATTGATGCAATATGGTCGGAGCTTTATTGAACAAGTATCAACATATCTAGACCACTATACTGATGAGTGATGCAATATGGTCGGACCTTAATTGAACAAGTATCAACATCTCTAGACCACTGTACTGATGAGTGATGCAATGTGGTCGGACCTTTATTGAACAAGTATCAACATCTCTAGACCACTGTACTGATGAGTGATGCATTTTGGGCGGACCCTTGTTGAACAAGTATCAACTCAACTAGACCACTAAAGTGATAAGATAATTGTCTAAATTTTCGTTTATGGTTTAAACTAGGATTTCTTGTCGCTTTCGTTCGTTATTTGTTGATCAAATTGAACAATAAACAATAGGTAGGTGCCGTGTGTTATGTAAAATCCTACAAGAATTGTTCACATATTTTCTTGTATTTTGTGTAACATTTATGAGCAAGTTCAAAGTAAATACCTCATTCTAAAATTTAATTTATAACGGTTTAGTCAATTGTGCATTTTGTATTTTTATTTTTAAATTTGAATATAGAATATATTATATCATTGCTTTAAACAGTCTTTTGTGTGTGATGGTTACCAATAACTATATTGTTCTTCTTTTTGTTCATTACCAACAGAAAAAACCATAACTTAAAACCAAACCAAACAAAACAAAAACAAAACAAAACCATATCTTAAAACAAAACCAAAAAACGGAAAGGCATCAGATACACAAAATGAAATAATTTAAAAAACGAGAAACAAAACTCACTCATCTATGGAAATATCAAACTGAATATGTTACCATGCAAAATGAATTAAAGGTAAAATAAAATTCAAACATTTAATTCGCTGTAACAAAAAGAAGCAATCCAACAAGTGCGTAGCGTTAAAATCGTTCTTCAGTACATTACCTGTTTCACAATTGTCACCGTCAGTTTTATCAGGACATTCACACGTGTACTGACTACCATTCTTGTTGCACAAACCATCATTCAGACACGGTTGCTCATCACAAGGGTCTGGTAAATAAGAAACAAATTGATTTTAGATATATTCTCCTTTATTGTGTCAATTATATCTATAACAACGGTTAGCAAAAATAAATGCAAAAACAGAACCTAGACATTTAAATATAAATTTAACAATAATATTTAAACCACAGGATCTGAACAAAAAACGTTTAAAGTAAACCTGATATGTACATTGCCTTAATGTAATATTATTAATGTTTGTGTTTAACGATAATCGTAGGAATGAGAAACATACACAGTTATGTTAAGTTTACAGATATATGTCACTATCAAGATTATTCTTAAGCATCATTCTATTAAAAAGTGTAACATAAGACATAAGAGGTCCATTGGGTCTCAACGTCCATCTGGATGAAATAGGCCAATTAGTAAATTGTTGGCATCTGACTTATTTTGACCCCAGGGCCATGCCTTGAACACACGTGGTTTTCCATGCCCAAAAATTACTTCATTGTACGTACAAAGCATCAAACACTAGACCTTCAAGTTTATAAGAATTTTTTTTTCTTTCTAATTTTATAAAAATTTCCCATTTTGGCCCCCAAGTGGCGCCCCTGGGAACTAAGCTCCAATTTAAACAATTCTAAACCCACTTTTCCTCAGGATGCCTTCTACCAAGTTTTGATTTAATTGATTCAATAGTTTTTGGACAGGAAATCGAAGTGTGGAAAGTTAACATATTTGCAATATATAGTGTTGAACTTTGACCCAAAAGAGCATAACCAGTTTGTGTCCCAAGGGTCACACCTTGAACTCACTTGATTTTCCATACCCGAAAGTGACAAAATAACAAATCATTAAGCCCTCTAGTTTATAAGACGATTTTTGAAATCTTGTCAAATATTCCCCATTTGAGCTCTCAAAGTGGTGCCCCCTGGGGATTGAGACCAAACATTTGAAAAAAAAATGGAAACCCTTTCCCGTGGAAGTTTGGATAGCATTCGTCTTGTTGTTCTGGATAAGAAGTAGAAAATGTGAAAAACTAAGATATTTGTTATAGTGTTGAACTTTGACACTACCATGTGTAACCTGTTTTTCAACCCAGGAGCACGCCTTGAACAAACTTGGTTCTCAGTGCCCTAAATTTATAACATACCAATTAATTAAACGCTAGACCTTCTAAATATAAAATAGTTGCGCCTCTTTCTGGCCTTGCACCATCATTTGAAAAACATCTCAATCCCCTTAAAGCTTCCCCTTAGGGATACTTCCCACCTAGTTTTGATTAAAATGGTCCAGTGGTTTTTGGAGAAGAAGTCGAAAATGTGACATTTTAACGACGGACGCCGACAGACGACAACAGATGACGGACGTGATTTGAATGAGAAAGGTAAACCGTGGACCTTCGGTCCATATAGACTAAAACGTTTGTCGTTGGTATAACCTTCAAGTTAGCTTAGGGGTTATGGTCAAACGTCTTTTTTCTGAAAGGATTAGTGAACAATAAAAACAATGGATAACATTAGTAGTATCCAAGACAGTCTTCAAAGTTATCTAGAGGTCAATATCATTATATACCTTTTTGGAAGAGATTCGTCAAAGAACTGAGTCGGCAATTCAGTAATTTCCTCTAGCTTTAAATGTCACCCAGAGACCCATAAAAACTTCTCTGACTCTGACTCTGATACAATCTCCAAAGTCACTCAGAGATCATAGTCACTACTCAGGTGTCATTTTTAAATAGTCTTTGAAATTTGGATTTAGTGTGTGAAGAACTAAGCAGATAATACACAGTGTCCGGGATAGCCTCAATGCTAGCTGCAGCGGTCATGATCAATGTATCTCTTAAACAGCTTCGTATACGACGGGATGAATCCAAGAACAACATGTTACACTAATACAATAATGAAAAACCTTTATGGTCGTCAAAAGATCACGGTTAAGGTCGCTCATAAAGTCTTCGTGTTCTGAAGGGATTGGTTAAAGGTAGCATCAATAGTCTCAAACATTCAACAGTAAAGCATGATAAAAGTAATCCATAATCACCATCGTATTCCTAAGAACTATGAAAGTAGCATGTCTATGAAGGTGTTAAGGTCACCCCGTTAAATTGTATTCCTATTTGAAAGAGGTTTGGCAAAAATCTTTATAAGTATTACTCATAGAAAAATTTTTTGAAAAGGAAGATATGATTGATCTTGAAATGTAATAACTAGCATAATAAATCCTTTTTGAAATTACAACCTCTGCAAGCCGTTGAAGTGTTGTCATGACACAATCAACAGAAAAATTGAAAAGTGAGGATCCGTGGCGCAATGGTAGAGTGTCTTTAGAAATAAGGAGGTCGCGGGTTCGCATTTCCAAAGTGTATAAAGTTTTGATGATAACTGTTTATTGCGTTTATAACAAATTTTTTTATTTTCTTTTGAATATTTTCCATTAATCGTTTTTATTATTTTCATGTCTCATGTATGATCTTGTCTTTTTTTAAAAATCGTTTTCTCTTATAATCAAGCGATATTTTAAGATTGTTGATTCATACCTCGGTCCGTTTCGTTTTGAAACTTAAAAGACAGATGTATATGACACAGATAAAATGCCATGCTCAATAGTACAACACAATTAAACATAGGTTTTAATGGTCATCTGGGTCTCATGGCATGGTTATAACCCTAACAGTGGTTTTTATTCTATGAGTGAAGAAATAGTGAACAATTTGATGTGTGTGGTTTGTTTGCTTAATGTACTTACAGTTTGTTTATGTGAAATATCTATAGCTATTCTTACTTTTCATTTCGTTTTCTATGATTGTTTCAAAAGGACTTCAAGTTACATAAGGTATGCACCTGCTGAGTTGGTAGCATAGGTTAATACATGTAGTCAAGATAGTATGTGATAAGAGACAATCAATGCAAGTTTTATATCAAACTGGCGGTGTTTTGTTGTATGTTTTTATACACTACATTACTCCATTTAATTATTATTGCATTTGTTTTGAATCTCGAATTATGAATGGGGTTTAAAATGTTGAACAGACAAGGGACTCCTCACCAATGTTACCGGATACACATATTAAAAGCATATGGGTGAGAGGGACTGAAGACACAGGAAAAAAACATATCAATCGGACGACACATCAAAGGATAGTTATACAGTGGCATTATATTATGTTATTTTCTGCTTATATTAACATACAATATTGAAGAACTTAAAATGAAAACATAATAAGAGGTTAACAATATTGCATTACTTGTGTTTAAATGTACAGTGCAGATTCATACGAGAAGTTTTGTTAGAAATGTTTTTTTCTGTGCCATATTTTGTAAAATCAACTTTAATTTTGGATGCTTTTAGATTTGTAAAAAATTATTTTTTGAATTATGTTACAGTATACATGTATGAATAGGATACATCGCAAAAATTATACACCATGCTCAAAAAGAAAATTAAATAAACAAAAAACCAAATAAATGTGATTTAAAGGTGTGCGGATCCTTTATAGATGATATTGATATGAAAGTATATCTAATATTCGATTCTAAATCCACACAATAGAAAAAAAAAATACGTAACATGCTGTGCGTGGTTTGTGCTGTTTGATACAACTAATGTGTTCAGTGTGAGTTAATGTAGCTTGGTATACTCATCATACACATTTCACTCTCAGCACTTGAAACACAACATATGTAACGGTTGTTATCGATTTGCTAACAAAGATTTCCATATACAATGTATAGTGAAGATAATAAACTAACGCTACAATGCTTCAAAGTTTGTATGGTTATAACTTTCATTTAATTTCTTTTTGTAAGAAAATTGTAATTAATTTAAAACCGGGAAGATATCTTCCAATGGCTGCTACAATGTTGCAGCCAGATTAGCTGCCGGCCGACCTCAGTATAACACCACTTTGTCACCACTGCAAAGTGGTCAATACTATTGTATTTCATTGAGATCCCGTGTGTAAAACTCGAATTAAAATAGCAAAATATATTTTCAAGATGGCCATCATGGTGATAAATAACCGCAATTTGTCAGGATGAAAATTGAGCATTCCAATAAAATCCCTTTAGCAGTTTTGGAGTTAAAGTTCAAAAGGTTATTGTTTACAGACGATGGACAACGCATGGTATCCTCAGTCTTCCGGTGTGTGTGTGACCTTGATCTTTGATATTTTGACCTGTATAGGTAATAGCGTGACAGTGCACACTTATGGCGATTTTATAGTGTTGCTCACTGAAATATCACGCCACAGACACATTGACATGATACTTCACTCGGTCACAAAATGACATTAAGCCAACAAGTCTTCCTCCTGCTGAGTGCTTAGCAGGGAGCGAGAAGATTGCCTAATTTGAACGTCTTATGTTTTGACAAGACCGGGACTCGAACCCACACCTGGGATTCGAGCACCTTTCTAGAAGCACGAAGTGAACGCACTAATCACAAGGCCACTGTTAACCATAGATTTGACAAATAGCCGTCTGATGCCTCTGGTCCTTTCTGACATACCAACAAATAATAACAGTACTTGGTCAGTACGAGCGACTAAAACATTCTTGTAAAGTTTCATTGAAATCTCTTCAATAGTTTTGGAGTTTTCAGTCTTCCGATGTG
>JAUMGZ010235268.1:0-10862 GCA_032359645.1 Pododesmus macrochisma | reverse complement strand
AAGAAAACACCAGTCTATCAGTAAAGGGAAATAACTTGTTTCGAACACAATCTCTCTCTTTACCAATCGGAAAAATTGTCACGAGTCATTATTCATGTAAGCAATGACTGTTGATGGAAATCTGAGAATTGCTTTAAGTATGAGTTATTATATTTATTTCTGTGAGTTTGTGAATTAATTAGTAAAGAGAGAAGGGTTAGAGGTGCATGAATGTTTTTCTCGTGTCTGCTTCATAAAGATAGTATGTTATAGCGTTGCTTTGTCGATCTGTTACAACACAGATACATACATGGCATTCTTTGTGACGCATTGTAATGACGATTCTTTCATTAATTATTAAGACTCAAAACTTGGACAACATGGCTGAGTACAGATATGAAGAAGACATAATAACATGTAAATGATTAGAATCACAAATAAAACCGAAACTGATGTATATACCGGAAATAATGATGTTCTAAAACATTTATACGTATTCAGACATAGGACACAGTATAACTTGTTGTCTTATATTAAGCCGGAGAAAGTAAACAACCAAAAGGAGTATTATTAACCACTGAGAAAAGGTACAAGACAGAAATTAAAATTATGTGCTATAATGTAGCTAAAGAAGTTTGTAAAGATTAACAGAAACCACCACAATTATGAAACAGTTATTATGACACAAAAACAATAAAGTATTTTATTCATTTTTATGAATATATCTATTGTGTGTAAAATACACATTTAATTATATAAACGGAAATAGCAGTATAATAAAACAGTTATCATAAACAAAGAGAAAATACTCAATAAATCAACTATCAATTAGTTATAGTGCTGAAGAACTAAATCATTTATTGTTATCATATATGATGTAAACAGTAAATGATTGTTTGTTTCATTGGGGTTTAACGAAACAGTAAATGAAGGTACCAGAAACAACGGTATAATAAAATAGGTATTACGAAAAGAAAGGTTATTTTTTGTTTATTTTTTCTTAGTAATATATATGTGGTATACAAATATTTTCGAAAGATGAAAGTCAATCAAAAAGGCTAACCAAGATTCTGAGTGAAATCAATTAAGTGTAAATCTAGGTCACGAAAGGTGGTAGGAACCTACCTTTGATTTTGCATGTAGAACACTTTAAGGTGGAAAACCATATTAAGTTTCAAGTCTGTTGGATATAAACTTCCTTGTAAACGTCGATCAAAAAGTTTAACCAAGATTCTAAGTGAAATCAATTAAGTGGAAAATCTAAGTCACGAAAGGTCGTAGGAACCCACCTTTGATTTTGCACGAAGAACCCTTTAAGATAAAACCACTTATGAAATTTCAAGTCTGTGAAACTTAAATTTCATAGTTCATGGAGTCGATCAAAAAGTCTAACCAAAGTGTGACCGCTGGACAGACGGACGGAAAAGACGAACACGTAATGCCCCATTTACTTCGTTGCGGGGCATAAAAGCTAACATATTTGTTAAAGTGTTGAATTTTGAACAAAGTGCTAAACCTATTGAATATTGTTTGTTTAATTGACTTTTATCTGTGGCAAAATGACCTAATTGCTAAGATTAGTTCTCTCTTTAAGAATAATAATGAGTCCAAATATGAATTTGGCTTTTTAAGTGAGTGTGTGATTATGTGTGATAGCGTATTTATAGTTAAGAGACGCAGATCAACGTGATACTTGACGCTCGGTCTTGGAAAAGAACTTACTCCAACTTCTTCTCAGATACACAATAATAATCGTAAAAGTTCATTGATAATATTGTTCAGACCTCTCTCTCTCTCTCTCTCTCTCTCTCTCTCTCTCTCTCTCCCTCTGTGTGTGTGTGTGTGTGTGTGTATGTGTGTGTGCGTGCGTGCGTGCGTGCGTGCGTGCGTTGTTTCATAAACACAATTATTAAAGCTTACCCGTGCGCAACATTCCAAAAGTGAAAACTGTGCACGTTGGTGAATATTTAAACTTTTTGGTAAAACAATTATTGAAAACATTAGAATTAGCACTGTTAATTCAGAACACATGAGATTGGCAGATTATCATCCATTATGTACACTTTTTGTGAAAATGTATTGATAGATTTATTTATTGCAAAATTTCAGTAATCAAAGCTTGCTTCTATTGTCAAAGTTAATTTGAGAAGGTATCCCATCTAACATTGGCTGTCATGTTAATAATTCACATGGTATAAGCTACCGTAATCTCAATAGACGAATGAAACTGAGATTAATTCCATATTTCACTTCTTTGTTCTGAATAAAATCGCCAATCTCATATCCTAATGTGCGTTACCGTTTACAAGAGAGTACCCGTATCAGGATGACTGTCCATGCAATATTAATATGTTCGACATTTTATCAGAACAAGCTCGTGAAAATAAAACCTTGATTGAAGAGCGCTACCTTACAAAGTATCATTTCATGACAATTAAATGGTATACAGGAATATGATAACGCGAACTTGAATATCCATGCAATATTAATACGTTCGACAATGTGTCATAACAAGCTCTTGTAAAGGGGACTATGATTGAAGAGACATACTCCTCCGCAAAACAACCTGTTCGTGTCAATTAAACATGCGGGAATTTGATGACATGTAGAGTTATATGAAATTTAATATTAGAAAATCAATTTGCGGTAAACCTTTTTCAAATACATGTATGCGATACGTACAGCTTTTGTGATATTTGTTGACGGACGTTTTATTGAATATTTACTATGGTAATAAATGACACATCTTTTTATATTATGCGTTTACTCTTTGTTTAAATTCAATGCTCAAAAATGTAATGTATTACCGCGTATTCAGTAATAATTGTCAATGCGTACATGTAATGAGTTACGATTGTCACAAAACATTGCATGAAGAAGATAGTGTTGTGAAGCTTGAAAAAATGACAAGTCGACTGTTTTTTTGGTGGTTTTTTTGTTTGTTTGTTATTGGAGTTTAACGTCCCATTCAATTCATATCTAAGTCTTACCGAGATGTTAGGTGCATGCGACACTGATGGCGAATTTTCAGTGTTGTTCCATCGAAATATCGCGCCGCAGACGCATTGACATGATACTTCACTCAGTTACATTATCCTGAAACCGAACAAACCATACTTTATCTGCCTCGAAATGCTCCAAGAGCGCTTCGAAGGAAGCAAACACATTACATAATTTTATCGTCTTAGGTGTTCCACGGCCGGGGATTGAACCGTCGATCTGCGTCGGGCAATATAGCTTTAATTGATCCATAGCAGCGATGCAACCCAACTTGAGATTTCTTTCTTTTATTGGGGTTTAACGTCCCTTCAGCACGTGTCTATGTCATATAGAGACGATTTCTGCTTGCGATAATGCGCATTGATGGCGAATTTATAGTGTTGTCTCGCTGAAATATAACACCGCAGCACATCGACATGATTGCGCTACAGCGATGATGCAACCCTACCTGTAATACATTGGCTCAATGTAATAACTATTGTTACACAGTATTATCTATGGCCCATCTTCGCTAGCCAACGTATACGAATCACTTCCTTTCAGTTCGCTTAAAATGTAGCGAAACTTGGCTTGCGAAGATGTCTATGGCCGTGATCTAACTAGCTCAACCTCTTTTGTAATAAAACGACGTTATTACATATAGGGGCGCAATCGCAATTTATAGTTGTAATTGTTACAGAAAAGGTCGATGTTAATGATAGTAACGCAAATCTTCTTGATGATTACGTGTGGATTCTGGGAACAGTCGATATTGTTAACCTCGGGAAACCAGCGTTTAAAAGCTGCAAGTGAATGCAATAATTGTTCTTACTTTTTGATAATCTGAATCCGTATTTTTTCGACATGATTATATTGATAGAAAGTTCTCATAACTCGTATAACATAGTATTTACATATTATTCTGAAAGATTTTAAAGCTCAGATTTTAAATTCACATAATAGTTGAAGACCATGTTTAGCTCAAGACAAGAACAAACGACAGATCGACCAAATGAACGATAGGAAGACGACGCGAAGTTCGTCAAAATCAGTGCAATGAGGTTGTTGTCGTAATGTAGTTCTCTTTTTGTCGTACTTTGATGTTGGAATACTGTCGTGTTGTCGTTCCAAGCACACACAAAACAAACAAGCTGTTGTACTGTCATTATGTCACCCACACCAACAGAACCACAAACAAAGGATCCAACAAGTTAGTTTTTTCATATTGTCGGTTTTAGTTGCTTTATTTGTGTGATACTGTATGTGCTGACTAGTCAAATAACAGCAGACCAGACTCAGTGGTTTGGTTTTAGAACTGACGCGTACAGAAGGGAGAGAACCAGTCTAAGTGTATCACTTTTACCAGAAAAAGTGAACTACACTTCATCAAAGTATGTGTTCAATACAGAAGACAGAAAACCAGCCTAATCGTATCACCATTACCAACAATAGTGAACTATAAAAGTCTGTGTTCAATACGGAAGACAGAGAACCAGCCTAATCGTATCAACATCACCAACAATAGTGAACTATAAAAGTATGTGTTCAATACGGAAGGCAGAGAACCAGCCTAATCGTATCACCATTACCAACAATAGTGAACTACCCTTCGTCAAAGTCTTTATATAATACAGAAGGCAGAGAACCAGCCTAATCGTATCAACATTACCAACAATAGTGAACGCCACTTCATCAAAATATTTATATAATACAGAAGGCAGAGAACCAGCCTAATCGTATCACCATTACCAACAATAGTGAACGCCACTTCATCAAAGTCTTTAGATTATACAGAAGGCAGAGAACCAGCATAATCGTATCACCATTACCAACAATATACGCCACTTCATCAAAGTCTTAATATAATACAGAAGGCAGAGAAACAGACTAGTCGTATCACCATTACCAACAATAGTGAACTACACTTCATCAAACTGTATATAATACAGAAATGCGCAAATCAGTATAAGTGTATCACTGTTCTGTTCTTTAAACTGCAAAGGTAAACTACACTTTATCAACGTCTTAATACAACAAAGAAGGGACGGCACCAGTCCGATTGTATCGTACTATTTATCTACACAATTCAGACTGGATGAATACATTCACGAGATTGTTAGAATTATTTACACAGGTTACGTCTGAGATTGCCCTTGTTATTATTCAACTGTTTATTTTCACTGTTTGTACTTTGATAGGTGCCAAGCTAATACATATGCAGTAAATGTTATTTGCTTTCTTTAACGCTGGAGGTCCGCATGGGAAATCAAGAAAATAAACACATTTATTGTTAACTTTGACTCTTATTTAGTTCTTTTGGGCATTTAACTGAAATATGTCAATGGATCAATGTCCGTTGATTGTTATACAAACTGAATAGATTCTATATGAAAACATAACTAATTCTTGTAACAAAAACGCCCTGTGAGTAACCGATATTCGGCTGCAGTGTGAACTTTTGAAGTTTCTATACATAAACGATAAGATTTATACTATCGACATGTAGCTTTGCATTATAAACCGACCATGATAGTGCGTTACGTAGCAATGAACGTTCACTTCTGTCACTCTCAAAACATTGGGAAGGACAAACATGGACAAACCATATACATTTAAAACCCGAGGATTAAAATCCACGTCAAGTCATCCAAATATGAGCTCGATTTCTTCCAATATGTCGTATCATAGTTCCTGTCGAGAGAAGTCTAAGATTCCAGTAGCAGCCATGACCGGACATAATGTTGCCGAAAAAGAGATGACGCCATTTTTAGAAGAAGATGGTTTATCTGACGTCATCTTGATAGTTGAAGGAAAGCGTCTGTATACATCCAAGGCTCTACTTTCTATGTGCTCTCCGGTGTTTTCTCGCTTGTTATTGTCATCGTCGCCAGCAGCAGTAGCAGAAGAACCGTGTGAAAAAGATGATGACGTAACAAAAGAAAAAATATTGGCAGACGACAGAAAGCGCGAGCTACAGTTACCAGGGAAACAATTCGACAATGTCCATGAACTGTTGTACGTTCTTCATCCAGCATATCAGCGGAAAATAACAGGTAGATAATAGTTTATGTGATTAACAGGTTTATTATAGTTTAGTTGATTAAGGTAGATTATTGTTAATGTGATTATTGGGTTGATTATTGTTTAATTGATTATAATATTATAATAGTGTTATGTGATTAACTAGTCGAATGTTGTTCTTCAAGTGATTAGCAGGTATACTGTTGTTCATTTGATTAACAGCTGTTATTGTTCATGCGATTGCCTAAACAAGCAAAATAGTGTCCACTCAGTTAATATTGTCTTTGCGGGAAAATACATTTATCAGTATGAATATTTCATTCAATTTCTCGACAACTTGCATTGTTTACAACAATCCCCGAACTCCAGCCAGATCTAGCTTCGAAGCGACCGTCTGTAATGGAGACAATGAATTAAGAGTAGACAAGACCTCGGTAAATCAAAGTTAAAATCCAAATATTAGGGGATGGGAAATTCACGGTGGTAATGATGGACAAAACTACACCCCAACAATATCTAAATATAAATTTGTCTAGGCAAAATTGTAAATGTACGCGCAGTCAGAATAGGAATGTTCAACACACGTCAATACATATAAGAGAAGTTTAAAGAAAATACCAGGAGTCTATAGTATGTACACCCACACCGTCGCGGTGTCTCAAATGGGAGAGTGTGCGCTTCGTGTGCGAAAGGTCGCCGGTTCCATCCAGGACGTGGCATACATAACAACAGCCTAATAGGTAATCTTCTTGCTCTTTCCTACAGATGCAGCATTTTTTGGAAAAGAGAGGAACTGGTTGGCTCGGTGTCAGGATAATGCGTTTGACCGAGTAACGATTATGTCAATGTTTTTCTATTTTTAGACCCGAGTGCCTTAATTATATGTATATGTACTACAAGAATACCAAATGTGGAATTTAAAACGCCTTGTACAATTTTTTTTTATTTTAGACCAGATTGCCTTGTTGTCTTTATTTTGCTACCAATATTCAGAAAAATACAGAATATGGAATTAAAAACGCCATAATACATGACAAAAATTCTTATAGTGTCGTATGTATACTACCATTGGCGTTGAACAATACCAAATATGGAATTTAATGTACGACCATTGACAGAAATAGAATTGGAAACGCCTTTAATGCATGTTAATGCATAATTTGTTTCTTATTATAGACCAGAGTGCCTTTATTATACTACCATTGGCAGAGGAATATGAAATATGGAATTTAAAGCAGAAGTGCGAGGAAACTCTCCTTAACAGTTTCAGCGCTGACAAAGTAATGAGAGAGGAAGTCTTGATGAAGTGTCTAAATATGGCTGATGAATTCAAACTGTTTGCTCTATGGTCGAAATGTCTTCAGCTTTGCTCTAAATCTTCATTATCTTTACAATCTCTGAAAAGATGCACAGAGTATGAAAATCTTTCAAAGTTTCTCAAAAGCATGCTTGAAGCCTTCAAAGGAAGTGGAGAGAATACGTATAAGACCCAGAATTCCTTGGATCTTAGTGGCAGTAGCAATAGTCGACAGGACATTTCCGGTAGAGGCAGATCACCCGTAATTGTCAATGAAACTCTGAACGCAAAGAAGACCGTCAGTCATTCAAAGACTCAAACAGTGTACTAAACCCACAAAAGAAGTCTAACAGTTATTCCAAGACTCAAACAATGTACTAGACCCGGTAAAAACACTAAAAAGATTCAAACCATGAACTTGACAAAAAAGAAGTTTGAAAGATTTTACCAGACTCAAACAATGTTATTTTCCAAATAAAGAAGTTTGTCAGTCATTCCAAGACTCAAATATTATACTGAAACAAATCAAAATCAAGTCCCGTTGTATCACGAAGTTTTCTAAGCGTCAAAGGGCCACAAGGTTGGGGTAAAGGTTTATAACTTTCTTAATAGCAGCAGAAACAATATGGTTTTCACACATGCGCCAATTTTTGTGATGGGTAGTGCAGTTGCATTAAAACTGGTTCAACACTTTTAGAGTAGTCTAGAAAAAATATTTTCATGTGTCAAAGAGTTATAATTCTGGAAAAAAACTCTTAATGGCAATGGATACGTGTTGTTCACACATGCACCGTTTTGTTTGTGTGATGGTTAAGATGCGTGCAAATGTTCTTTAATATTAGTTCAATACTTTAAGAGTAGTCCGACAAAATATTTCTATGTGTCAAAGAGTTATAATTCTAGAAAAAAAGAGGCCCATGGGGTCTTAACGTCCATCTGTTTGAAATTTGCCCAGTAGTTTCAGAGGAGAAGTCATTTAAAGACATACTGTTAAATTTACCCCTTTTGGCCCCGCCTACCTGTCCCCTTGATGTCAGATACTTCATTTGTACAATCTTGAATCCCCTTATCCTACGATGCTTCCTGCCAAATTTGGTTGAAATCTGCTCAAAAGGCTCAGAAAAAACTGTTTAAATGCAAACTGAAAATGTTTCCCCCTTTTGGCCCCGCCCACTTGTCCCCTAGGGGGTCAGATCCTTCATTTGTACAATCTTGAATTCCCTTCCCCTAAGGATGCTTCCTGCCAAATTTGGTTGAAATCTGCCCAAAAGGCTCAGAAAAAACTGTTTAAATGCAAACTGAATTTTTTCCGCTTTTGGCCCCGCCCACCTGTCCCCTGGGTGATCAGGTCCTTCATTTGTACAATCTTGAATCCCCTTTCCCTAAGGATGCTTCCCGCCAAATTTGGTTGAAATCTGCCCAATAGTCTCAAAGGAAATGACATTTAAAGGCAAACAGAAAAATTTACTACTTTTGGCCCCGCCCACCTATCCCCTTGGGGGTCAAGGACTTCATTTGTACAAACTTGAATCCTCTTCCCCTAAGGATGCTTCCTGCTAAATTTGGTTGTAATCTGCCCAAAAGATTCAGAGGAGATGGCGTTTGAAGAAAAACTGTCATATTTACTCCTTTTGGCCCTGCCCACCTGTCCCCTGGAAGGGGGGGGGGGTCGGGTCCTACATTTGTACAATCTTTAATTCCCTTCCCTAAGGATGCTTTCTGCCAAATTTGGTTGAAATCTGCCCAGTCGTTTCAGAGGAGATGTCGTTTAAAGCAAAAGTTAACGACAGACGATGGACAGGATTTGTATGAGAAAAGTCCACCTTGGACCTTCGGTCCAGATGGACTAAAAACCAAGGGCCATAATTCTCTTCATGACAATTGAAATGTCGTGTTCACACATGCAGATGTTTATGTAATGGGAAGATGCGTGTAAATGTTTATCAAAAAAACATATTTGGTAACGTTGTTGAAGAGTAGTTAAGACAAAATATTTTACAAGTGCCAAAGAGTCATAAATCTGAAGAGAAAAAAACCAAGGGCCTTACCTCTCCTAATGGAAACATAAATTTCTAAATGGCAATAGAAACATAGTGTTCACACATGCACAGCTTTATGTAATGGGCAAGATGTGTGCAAATGTTCATTAAAAAATATTAGGTCAAATTGCTAAAGAGTAGTCCAGACAAAATATTTTATAAGTGCCAAAGGGTCCTGGAAAAACCTAGGGCCATAACTCCCTTAATGACAGTTAAAACATCGTCTTCACACATGCACACGTTTATGTAATGGGAAGATGTGTGCAAATATTCATTAAAAACAGATTTGGTCAAGCTGTTTAAGAGTAGTCCAGACAGAATATTTTAAAAGTGCCAAAGAGTCATAAATCTTGAAAAACCAAGGGCCTTACCTCTCCTAATGGCAATGGAAACGTGTTGTTCACACATACACAGGTTTATTTGATGGCTAAAATGTGTTCAAATGTTCATTAAAATTGGCTCAATACTTTAAGAGTAGCCACGACAAATATTTTCTATATGTCAAAGAGTTATAATTCTGAACAGAATCAATGGTCCTAACTATCTTAATGGCAATTTAAATGTAATGAGAAAGATGTGTGCTAAAGTTTATTTAAAAAAAACATAGTTGGTAAAGTTGTTTAAGAGTACTCTAGACAAAATATTTTGTAAGTGACAAAGGGTCAGAAATCTGGAAAAATCAAGGGCCATAACTCTCTTAATGGTAACGGAAACACGTTGTTCACACATGTACATGTGTATGTGATCAGTAAGATGTGTGCAAATATCTATGAAAATCGGTCCAGAACTTCAGAAGTATAATATTTTCTTAAGGTGTCAAAGACTCAATAACTCTAAATAAAAATCAAGGGCCATAACTCTATAGCAGTGGAAAGAACATGGCAGTCAGATGAGCACAGATGTATGCAATAGATAAACGCTGTGTAGTCTCATTAAAATCGACCCTGTACTAAAGGATTACAATGAAGTAGGCTTGACAAGACGTTGATAGGTCTGGTAAATCTAGGTTTACAACTTTCTCGATAGCAATGGAAACAACATGGTAATCACACATGATCAGTTTTATACGATGGTTATAACAGACGACAAATTTGACTATGTTTAAGACCTGGT
This sequence comes from Pododesmus macrochisma, assembly GCA_032359645.1. Lineage (NCBI taxonomy): Eukaryota > Metazoa > Mollusca > Bivalvia > Pectinida > Anomiidae > Pododesmus > Pododesmus macrochisma. Next base: position 434 of record JAUMGZ010235268.1, on the reverse strand, counting down.
AATTCTTGAAACTACTCTACAATTAAAAGGCCCATCAGCCAAATATATCTAGCCAAATTAAAAAGGATCAGATAACAAGAGGCCAATTTGGCCGTAACTTCCATCTGGTTGAAACAGGCCTTTAATGAAAAGTTGACATATTTGCTGTATTAAGTGTTGAACTTTGACTCAAAAAAGTGTAATAATGAGTTTTGATGCCTTGTTCAAACTTGATTTCCAATGCCCTGAGGTTACTACATATAAAAGCATTAATTTCTAGGCCTTCTAGTTTATTAGAAGATTTTTGTCAAATTTTACCCCTTGGGCCAAGGCCCTTTATTTGAACAAATCTGAATCCCTTTCCCCTAGAAATACTTCCTACCAAATTTGGGTAAAAATTGATCCGGCAGGTTTTGAGAAGTTGAAAATGTGAACAGTTAGCAACGCAGTCAACC
>JAUMGZ010235257.1:0-10862 GCA_032359645.1 Pododesmus macrochisma | reverse complement strand
CTTTGTAAAATCTGAAAATTAACTAACTCTAGTGAGATAAAACCCGATATCCCATCCTAACTCGTTGCGAAACCTATTTACTATATACTTATTTATAAATAGATTAAAGTTAAAATGGCAGTAACTATCAGAAATGATTATTTTATTAAATTTCATTTTCCCTCACAATATACAGAGGACACGCCTTGGGAATATAAATCAAACCATTAGAACGAAATAAGACAATGACACCATTTTAATGTATGATCAGGAGTCTGATGGTACAATTTATCATAAAACAGAACAGAGAAGAATCATATCTTTACAGCACTCAAAATAATGCCAAAAGTGTCATCTATATAAAGCAAATTGCGCTAAAACAAACCAAGAAAAGCAGACAACTGTAGACGAAACAGTTTTATGACAGCTCTGTGAGAGACACATATCTTGAAGCATGAATAATTAACTAAAACGAGGCCAAATAGTGCCTTTGTTAAACAAAGTTACACGGTAATATTGACTCGACCTGGAATCAAATATATTAACAACAAGGTTGATGTATCCCGAAGCTAAACTACTATTTAAATGTACGCGTAAACTATGTCAAATAATGACATAATTAGAACATTAATAGGTCAGCAAGGGCTCATGAAAGACAATATGTCGAATTTAGACTGACCTTTTACCCAAATGCACTTCGCGAACTTCCTTCTTCAAATGATTATTAAACTATATTGGTTTTAAACAACTAGACTAAACACAAACTTCTTGTGAGATATTGTGGATGGCTTCCTTGTGAAAATCCAAAAGGCTATGGGAAGTTTTAGAAATCGAAAATTTGAATTTCTTATTGCTGATTTTTACTATTCTTTAATTTTGTGTGAAATTCTCAATATTCAAGAAAGTGATAGTTGTGAAAACTTTTCCAAAACATTTCATAAGTACCCGAAATGAAGTTTGTACACTTTAAATATTTGAAATGCCCGCACGCGTGCTATTGTCTTGTCAGGATCATGAGCAATAATTGTTGAACATTTTTCAAAAAGGCAATGGTAGCGACAATCTTTAGAGAAACATGTCCGAGAAAAATTGGGACATAATTTTATCTATGAAAGATGATTTCAAATATATGTTTTCTTTAAGATTGTTGATATCAAGAAAAATATACTTGTAGAGAAAGCCATGATCAATTCAAGCACACACGAGTCTAATGTTAAACTCCATAAAGTTCCTATAAGACGTACCGTTCCGCGTTAGATTCGATAACAATAATTTTAAGATGGCCGCCAGGTTGGATCTTTGAATTGTTCAACCAACACTGTCCTTGCTTTTGCACAATTTACAGTCAATAAGCAATCATCTTATGGATGTTCTTTGACTATATATCTTGCCACTTGCTAGGAGAATAATTAGCAATAAAGTTACGGACGGACAACAGACCACAGATGGTGCATGATCACAATAGCTCACCTGAGCTTTGCCCAAAATGAGCTTAATTATCCCTGTGAGAATATATTGAAGGTGACTTTTATAATAGGGTATATTTGCGGTAACAGTAATTAAATGTTATTCCCGGCTGACACGTTAATAGACCGACGTTAACAAAGCATAATCGTTTGCTCCGAGCCTTAATGTTTCTATGAATGAATAATTTACACGTAAACAGAAGGTCAAGGACTTCAGAAACAGAAACGATGATACGGCAGTAATATACATGTATATATACTAGGGTCGCTGCTGCTGGCACGGGTGTACTGGCATTTGTGCAAGAAAAAAAGAGCAAAGTTAACATCAATGAAAGCCAAACAGGCAAGAATGTCCAGGTCTACTTCAAAATTCAGGTCACTAAAGGTTGCTTCGAAGCACAATAGATGTATAGGCCAAATAAATTTAGAAAAAAGCCAATTTTCAGGCCACCAAGGTTGCTTTAAAGCGCAGCAGGTGTATATGCCAAAGGAACGTAGAAAGAAAATAGCCAAAATTCAGGCCACCAAGGTTTCTCTTCGAAGCACAATATATGTATATGCCAAATAAACTTAGAAAGAAAATAGCCAAAGTTCAGGCCATCAAGGCTGCTTCGAAGCACAATAGATGCATATGCCAAATAAACTTAGAAAGAAAATAGCCAAAGTTCAGGCCATCAAGGTTGCTTCGAAGCACAATAGATGTATATGCCAAATAAACTTAGAAATGCAGAATTTCGTGAAAGAAACATAAATACGGACATTTAAACGTAGTTTTATTGATATATAATAAATAAATAATGTAACAACTGCACAGTGTGGTTTTGATACAAAACTCGTAAATCCTATGTCTTTAAACTACTGATGTATGAGAAAACGAGAAAGTTTTCTAAAGAGACGACAGGAGGCTAAAATTAGAAAAAGCAAAACCAATAACTTTTGATGAAGCAATATGTATAGTTGTTTACGTTTTATTTTAAACTCGTCAGAAGAACTCTTCAAAGTAAAGTAAAGTATCAGTCATGTTAAATGTTCATATTTAAGGCCTTTTTGTTCAGACTTTTTGATTTCAGTGACGACCTATGGTGCTGTAACTATAAAAGTAGATCTAGGCTTTCTTATTATCAATAGTATGTCAAGTTTCCTGCTGATGTCTTTTTTTATTTTCTGTATTTTCAATATATATTCATACATCGGCTATAACATGCCGGCGGGGCAAGCCTTCTTCAAATGAGAAATGATCAGATCTAGCTGGACTTAAACTGCAAAACGTGTATTTCGATCAGACATATATTCCATTGTATAAAAATAGTTTTACTTACTCGTAAACAGCTACAAGCTCTATTAAGCAGTGTGCACATAGGTGTACTTAATGTAAATATATAAATGAACTAAGTCTACGTAACTGTTTAACCATATAGATTTTGTACCAACCCATACATTTGTACTTTGAATGTCTTACCCAATGTTTTACATATGTAAGTCAATTTTTAGAAAGGTACCGCCATATCCAATACCCCTATACTTAACCAGAAAAGTCAAAACCTAAACAAACCTATCAAAACATGTTTTCAGCACTCTCAACCGTGAGAAGAAACACACACGGTGGTGGTTTATATTAAAATATGTTTTCAGCACTCTCAACCGTGAGAAGAAACACACACGGTGGTGGTTTATATCAAAATATGTTTTCAGCGCTCTCAACCGTGAGAAGAAACACACACGGTGGTTGCTCATATCTAACTTTGTTTTCAGCGCTCTCAACCGTGAGAAGAAACACACACGGTGGTTGCTCATATCAAAATATGTTTTCAGCGCTCTCAACCGTGAGAAGAAACACACACGGTGGTCGCTCATATCTAAAGTATTTGCAGTACGGGTACTTAATGTAGCAATTAGTTGATTAATTATTGAAATGCACTTAATAATAAATGGTACGCAGTGAAGGTCAGACAGAGGTCGTGGAGTTCATCTTTGAGAAACACAACTCGAGAAACGACAGTTGATGTTTTATAAATTATTCAACAAGTGTTTAGCGATTTGTGATTAGGGTCAACTAAGTCCAGGTGTCTTCAAAAGTGCTAGATGTATGTAACGGTTTACATAGTGCATGATTGGTACATTGTATATAATACAAACTTATTATATCTAAAATTAGCTTTGTATGTGAGAGCACTTCAGCTAAACCTTGCTACATATATAATACTTTTATGTGAATAGAATTTCTTAAATCTGTAAAACATTTTTTTTTTCTATGGAGAAAAATTCAGTATATTGTTAGCGATTGCGATCACCTAAAAAGCAAGACTATTTATGTGGTCCAAGAAAGTCTTTATACACAAATAAAGATAATATAATGCAAACATGTTCTCTTACAGGAGTGTAAGAACAGTGTATGTCATATCAATTGCAATATTTTATAGTTCAAAAACGTTTTGTGCCGTGCGTGAACAATGCAATTTGTTGCGGCGATGCTATTATACAAGATTATTGTTTTATTTTTTTCATATAAAGAAGCACATTTATCAATATAATTAAGAAGTCTTAATCTTAGTAAATACATCAGCCCTCAAACACATTGAGCATGAATAATTTACCAGGAAAATATGTATTTTTAACGCTAGAACCTTTGCATTGGAAGCATAACAAATGTTAAATAACGCATAATACGGATTGATGAACTCGTCATTTTGTAAAGACACGATATCATGCAATCAATGCCGCATTGTCTGCTGCAAAAACAATGTCTCAGAACGCATTTAGTGTACCAGGATTGTAAAAATACAATATCTTTAATGCTTAAGTATGCCCTGTATCCGTCATTGTCACCTAGATGACACACAACGCGTTGACGGATTGTAACGGATAATGACGAAGTTTGACGACGTAAGACAGAATGTGACACTTGAAGTGTAACAAGAATGTTCTATAACATAAGACAAACGTCCTTTGAAGAAAGTAGTCTTTTGTAACATGAAACTGATGTCCACTGAGTCCAACATTCTACAGCTTGAGCCAGAGGAGCCATCCATACATACTACAGGCTGCAGTAACGTGGATTACACGACTGCATTTTTCCAAAACCGATTTTGAATTATTAAGATATGTGACAGTGGAATAAGTTGTGCCAGGATACTGGAATACACATCTTCAATAAGACTCTTTGTGTAAAAATAACAGTAAGATTCAAAATTGGTTGAAATTTAAATCTCGTGTGGCATAAATGTTCAAAACATTAAGCGACAAACTAACAAAGGCTACCGATGTATTCCCACATTTGCGACATTACTCGGAACGTAAAGAAATACCTTTGTGTCTGTATATATATATATATATATATAAAGATATATAACTTTGTTTTCTGCATTTCAATGAATGCTTTTTGGAACGATACTTTGTAAGTGCAAATAAGGAATGCATTGTGTGATAGCAAAACACAAAGAGCACGAAATTATCATTATTTAAACCCTAAATATTCATATTTTCTTTACATTTTGATTTAAAATGGGTTAATTTTTTTGCCATATGTAGACTACTAGGTTTATAGTCTAGAGGATTTTTCATTGGTTGGCAAGATGTAGACCACGTAGTTTATCCTCTAGAGAAATTATTCATTGGTTGGCAAGATGTAGATCACGTGGTTTATCCTCTAGAGGGATTGTTTATTGGTTGGCAAGATGTAGATCACGTGGTTTATCCTCTAGAGGGATTGTTTATTGGTTGGCAAGATGTAGACCACGTGGAGTAGCGTCTAGGGGAATTCCTAAAGTTCCAATATAAAGCTGCGATGTAGACAATATAATATAGGAATTGAGTCCTTGGTAGTTAATGATTGATTTTTCATCTGTTGTAATTCTGAGTGTTTGTATGTCATGTTTCAGTATGTTAAACTTAGTCAACACTACGATACTTAAATCAACATGAGTTATTGACCAATTAATTGAGAACGATACTTAATGTCATCGTTGATCAATAGAAAACCGGAAATTACACGTGTGAGGCCATATTGAGTTTAAATTCCGTTTCATGCACATAAAGGTAATAGGCCACTATCACCTTTTCTCACTAGAATTTCTTCAAGTTTAGTAGTTTTATTGCTTTAAGGTTAAGAAAACCTTTTGTCACCAAAACACTATAAGTTTTCATCATTTTAATGATTTTAAATGGGATTTTATGTATAAAAAAGTGAATTTTGAAAAAAATAAATAATTAAGGACACATTTTTGGCAAATAATGTCTATTAATGGTATGCTGGCATAGATTAGTGTTGAATTAATGTATTTACCATTAATTAATACTGAAAATGTGTAAAATTAATTTCAATTTCAATTTTAAAATTGGCATTTCATAATAAAACCATTTACACAGAGTACATGTATGTAAAAGTAAAGTAATGAAATGGGTAGCTGGTTTCATGGATTATAGAAAAATGAACGCCTGTGTCACAATGATAATAAATGAACTTTACAACTGTCTTTATTGCTTTGAAAAAAATGTATGTAGAAAGAACGCACTGTTACGTTAACATAATACATACACTATTCGTGAGTTAAGATTAATGAATTTACATAACATAACTTGTGATGCTGCCTCCTTGCATTGGTTTTAAAACTAGTATCTACTTTAGACCCTCAAGTGACCTCAATTCTATATTGCAGTTCATATATATAAAACGGAATCAACAGATCAATAACCATATTTGTATTGGCAATGTTCTAATATTTAAAGGCACCATTCAGGTTTCTGGTCGTGAACATCATGGTATCCACTTTTGACAGAATATTTCCACCACAAAAATATTAGATCGTCAGCATCTAGATGCTAATAAATATTTTTAAGTAAAAAACCTGCGGTTTTTTTTAGATTGAGGTTACTTAAATATTATTATGCTTTTCAATTTGCAGTTTTGTTGACATTACAATGTTCGTGCTTAATATAAGTCAACTGGGGATATGATTATATCTCCTTACACACGAACAACAAACAATTATACATTATGAGTTAGAGGTCATGTTTACCACACATCACATATTCATAGTTACATAGCGAATACAATAAAAATATATAAGGAACATGGCACTTGTATTTGTACAACATCAAATCACCTCAGTCAAGGGATGCTATACGCGTTTAAAATACACGAGATCAGGAGGTAGCCGAGTCTTAGGTAACATGCATACCCCCCTCCCCCCAACAAAAATTGAAATAATCCTATAGCTGAGCATGAATAGAACCTGACTTTGCAATGCTGATATCCAAAAGTAGACTACCAGTTAACACCTCTAACGGACATCGTTCTTCGTTTTTTCATTTATCTAACGTAAAATGATTCGTCGTTGTCTTATTTCTTAATACAATTCAGACGAAATTACGAAAATCAATTGTTTCATATAGTTTAATATTACAAGAAGTAAATAGCATTGAAACCAGATCCTCGTAAACTTGATATGTTAAATACTTTTTAAAAAATAGTTTAAGAATTATCTTAAAACCAATAACAAATTTCACTCGGCCTTTTTACCGTGATCGGGTGATCTTTGTTTATTTATCTTATCGATGATTAGGTTCGATTTCAATTTAGCTGTTTATAACACGAGTTTCTTCAGTTATATCGATATTTGTTTAACATTAAATATATTTATTTACGAACAATTGAATTTGCCTCAAAGGGTTCTTCAGAACTGTTTTAAACATTTCGCAACACCTATTTTTTTTATCTTGTAGGTCTTTATAGTGTTTCAATATTAAGTATGTTGCTTTAACCGCTGTTTGTCTTTTCGCTACACATATCAATATTTGTTCATCTATAGGGTCATGTCTTAAAACATATTGTTTTTAACATTTGATAAACTAATTCATCATGTGGTAAAATTCTGTGATAATTTTATATTATCTTAGAGTAACAGTATAACAATGGCCATACCATAAGGCTAATATTAAAGTTCTACGCATTTCAATTCCATAAACGTCTAATATAGAACGAGGCTTTGCCGAGTTGCGATAGGACTACCTAAAATAAAGACAAACGTCTGCTATATGTGAGACAATCATACATGTACTCTACTTGCACAATAAAATCACGTGTTAAATACTTTGAAAATGTTTATTTTGTTTCACAGAAAATGAGCGAAAATGTTTTTCTTTAAATGTTTGAAATGATGTATGCTTAATTGTTTTTAATTAGCAAACTTTTTCTTTATCTTAAATTGTGTTTCTACTTACAAATAAATTAAAATATGTGTATACTATATCGATGACACACAATGTTTCTTCATTCAGGTAGGGTACTCTATTGTCCATAAATTTATCTTTTTAGTGTTTTAATTAAACCAATAAGAACAACTATTTTTCGCTTATCTGCAATCAGACGAGTAGACTGGTTACCGCTCCTAATGCTAAATATAGCGACATTACTACTTGTATGAGAGAACAAATAGGGTACCATACTACATGAAATGTTTTGAAACGTGTTTATCGTGAGGACGGACTACCTCAGACTGGTAAACACAACGGTTGGTCCGAGCTCCATGTAGTAATGATTGGTTTTCACATACAGAGTTAAGGATTTCTTTTAGCGGTTATTGGTCAGTCATTCAAGCCAAAATTGCTGTCCCATTAACTCTCAAATGCACAAACAAAAACCAGACCCAAAATACACATAATACTTTACGGGCGTCTCTATGAAAAGTTTACGTGTGAAGTGTATTGACGTTATTCCAGCGTGACCACATGTTCCAGATATCGTGTAATGCAGTATTAAAACAGCTTTCAATTAAGATTGATACCTTTTTAATGGGGTTCAAAGTCCAACGTATACACTGACTGTTGGATCGAGACAAGAAAACAAACTGCGCAACGATAGACATAAACAGGTTAAGGAGAAGACAAGGAGTGGTAACGGGAGCATATTGAAAGGAAAAAGATAGATGTAGGCCTTGAAAACATTGGAACCTCTAATATGTTATAGGTTGTTACTCCGCGAAAGATTTGCTGAGTTTTGCCTAAAATCTTTCCTTCAGCCTTCCCGATTTGGGTGAACTTATAAGGAAATATATATTTATAAGCAAATGTTCTTTGTTCCTACCGTTACACCACTTATATGGGTGGATGAATTTGTTAGGTCTTCTATATTTCAATAGAGTTTAAATTGTATTTAAAAACTAGATACGAAACCATTATTAAGCGAGAATTTCATACTTGCCAACTTTTTGAAATTTTCATGGGGGAGAAAACGCGTAGCAAAATCTTGAAATGTCTTAAATACCTACATACAATGCCCTATATGACAAAATAGAAGTGTAAACTGTCTCATTTAAGAAGTTCTGTGCAATACACTAAGTTGAAGAAAGTAAATAAGCAAGATTTAGGAATTATACTAATGTCAAAATGGAAAATTGTGTATGAAAAATAGGGAGACTCCCACCTATATAGGGAGAGTTGGCAACTATAGAATTTCCTGTTACGTATGTGTCAACCGACATGATGTGTCCGTCTCAATTAGGTAAATAACGTATTTTCACATTGAATCAAGTCGTACGTCATTACAAGAATATTTCACTGATATCACGTAGAAACACCAAAGGAGGAAGACCAAGTGACAGGTTAGGAAGAGAAGCAGCAACGGGACCAGAAAACATACAGAAGGGATAGAATGATGCCAAGACTGAATACTAAAGCACATATAATATTATAATATCGTGAAATATTAATCAAGACAACCTTCAACCTGAACTTTGGACTGACTGACTGACTGACTGACTGACCATAAAAAAGAGTTAAGATATCACACACAACACTTTAAAATACAGGTAAGTGTGAAACTGTATCTTCTGAGGTCTATAACTCAATAATAGCAAGCAGAACGTTATGAATCGGGAATAAATGACGGTTTGCCTCATACACAGCTGTCTGTCTGTATTTTGATAATATTTAATTCTATGTAAATTATTACGTCACCTTTGCTGATGACGACTGGTTTGTCCGAAACTCATATCAAGAGAGATACGTTTAAATTTCCTATTTTGACTACGCGCTCATTTTAACTATTGTCAAGACAATTTTGTATTACTGTTGGGGTGTGGTCTTTGTACATCATAATCCTCGTGATTTCCCTCTTCCCCTTTGGCTCTCTAGCTTTGATTTACCGAGTTTTGTCTTTTCTAAATTCATTTTCTCTATAGCGTTCATTAATGACGGCTGCTTCGAAGCAAGGTCTGGAGTTCGGGACGGGGTGACTCACACAGAGTTTTAGCTCTTTCTTCTTATAAATATCATATTTATTGAAGGCATGTTTCAAATTGCATTGTTGTATTCAACGCCTAAAACATTGAGTAGTCATTATTGTAAGATTACATTTATATTTATCATGTATATATTTGATTATGTTATTTTTATTTTTCAATTAGAAAATGCGATGTAACAGGAAGACTTATATCAAAATTCGAAACATAATTGAAAAGTTAAATCTACATTTAATCACACATATTATTTTCTTCATTAAGTAAGCTTATTTACATAAATCGCGTCTAAAGCTCACAATTTTTTCATGGGGAAAAAACTTATTATGCTATAGCTTTTAGAATGTTGATAATGTCAGCCTTACGTATTAAATAAATAGCAATGTAGCTTTAATGAATCATTAATTCTTGTTACATGTAATACATGTATCATGTAAAATAATTATTAAAATTTTTCGAGAATATGACTACTCGTTTTCAGTTTTGTTCTCAATAAAGAAAAGAAAACCGTAAAGTAGACATAATAATGAGTGTGGTTTTGCTAATCCTTTAAATTGTAGCCTATCACTAACATCTAATATAAGTCTGGCGTGCTAACTCTAGATTTTTCTATGCCAATTTTAGACAATCCCTGTTACTGTAAGAACTCTTATCGCTATATAGCCTTTGGTTAAGAGAAATAAAATTCAAAAGAGTCACCTGTTCTAATTTATAATGTAGCAGTTTGCGAAAAATAACTTATTTTTTAATTGCCTAACAATAAACAATTTTACCGAGATCATTTAAACTGTTTCACGATCTGGCTTTATTTGATATTAATACAAGACGCACTTTTATCAAATTACGGGGCCTTCGTTTCCGTCTGTTATTTTTCATACGGTGATTTCAGTATCAACGGGGTTACGTTGTAAAATTTATGAAAGTACAATTACAATTATGCAGATTATAATTACCAAAATATAAAATATCTTATAATGAGAGAAACAACGGACCGACGAATAGAAATATGGTTTACTTACATCTAAAGACAGTTTAAAACACAGTCACGGGTGAGGAGAATTTGACCAGACGACAGTTTTTCGCGACGACCTTGACTCGTTTTTTTTAATCATGACTTTTTTTTACAGGTGTGCGGTCCCGTGCATTCATGGGAAACCCACGTGTTCAGGTGTGCGGTCCCGTG
>JAUMGZ010235246.1:0-10862 GCA_032359645.1 Pododesmus macrochisma | reverse complement strand
TCAAGGCGTGACCCTTGGGTCAAAAATAGATTACGCGTTTTGGGGTCAAATTTCAACACTATAGCAAATATGTTAACTATTCACATTTTTGACTTTTTGTCCAAAAATACTGGACTAATTTCATTTAAACTTGGTAGAAAGGGAATTCATGTTTGTCGAAATAAATGGACTGGGCCCACAGGGGGTGCCACTTTGGGGGCAAAAAGGGGAACATTTGACAAAATTTCAAAAAAATTCTTCTAATAAAGTAGAACACCTATAGCCTAATATTTTGGTATGTTGTAAGTTTAGGGCATGGAGAACCAGGTTTTTTCAAGGCGTGACTCTAGGGTCAAAAATAGGTTTCACGTTTTGGGGTCAAAGTTCAACACCAAATTTATAGCAGATATGTTTATACCCATTTTCGACTTCTAGTTCAAAACTACTGGACTAATTTCATACAAATTTTGAGGAAGGCATCCCTGCTCGAAGGGGGTTAAAATTTGTTCAAAGGATGAAGCTCCAATAAAGAAATTTGAATAAAAATCTTAAACTTTGATCAAGGCATGACACTGTGGTCAAAAGTTTGCAAATGCCAAATATTTACTTGAATAGGCCGAACCAACCAGGTGGATGTTAAGGCCCAATGGAAAAACATTAAACCCTAATTGAATAATACAACTGTAGATTTTCAAGTTTTGTGTAATATATATAATTTATTGTATGGGTTATTATATCTGTTCTTCAAGCTTTATCAACAAACATTGAATATGTATTCTTTTTTAAGTTAGAAGACAGCTTAACGTTAAATGTAGCGCACACATTAACAAAAACATATCGATTTTTAATTGATATAATGCATATGATGAATAGATTGCATACCGGATGGTGTATGTATTGATTTTAATTTTATCTCAATGTATCATTTGATTAACAAATATGAAGTAAAACATAAACAATTCATATGATATAGATTGATTCTTAAACGTTGTTGTACATAAACAGTTATTTGTAGTTGTTACTGTGTTATGCAGGTATGTATGGTGTAAAATTTTGAGTACCTACCTAAACATCTCCATGCTTGCAGTTTATTCATAATGATGATGTTAACGTTATGATGCATGATCCGTTGACGGATGCATTTTGAATTACTTTTATTACAATAAATGATAACAAATCAAACTTGTACATGCATTTAATGTAATCGTATTTGTATTGTACAATGTATATCACTTTTATCATATTTTGATTTTAGTCCTTGAATTGCGTTCAGCAATAAGTTAATCCAATACAAGAGGCATGTCCATCCCTGTCATTGTTCTGTGTCAGGTGTACTTTACATGTGTCGGGTGAAAAAGGCCCGGATGTAAAAAATAAACTTTTGAAGTTATTATATGTCATTGTGATTGAAACTAATTTTTTTAAATTTAAATTTTATTTATATTACAATGATTTAATTACAAGTTATTAGATTTATGTCGAAATACAATGACGAACGTAAATTAAATCCCAACTAACGATATAGTTAAAATAAGTAGACAATATATGTGTGTGCTTTGCTGAACATAGTTAAAACAAGTAGAAGTGAGTATGTGTTTTTCTTATGTAGATATTTCAAATAAGTAGAAATGAATATGTGTTTTTACATGTAGATATTTAAGATAAGTAGAAATAAGTTTGTTATTTTTTATGTAGATATTTAAATTAAGTAGCTTGTTGTTTGTGTCCGTCGATAGTTTTAAATTAGTAGGTTTTTTTTCTTTAATACTTGTTGTTCTTTATCTACCGAGTTTGTTATATGATATCCATAAATATCTTTATTGTGTACACTGTATGTGGAAATGTATCAGTTATAGAAATTGCTTATAGTTTTGTGAAAATTTAACTTCAAAATGATGAATTAGTACTTTTTATACATTTTAGAAAGTGTTGTTATTTGATATTCCTTGATTATAAATTTATTACACAATTATTTAGTGTCATTGCTTTATGTTTAAAAATATTGTTGTTGTAATTGTAATTAAATCACGTACGTATGTTTATTTATATTCTAGAAATACATAAAAAGTAATTTAAATTGATTTTTTAAAAAATATAATCTGAAGATTTTTATAAAACAGTATGCCTTCGAGAATATAACAAAGCACATTGAATTCCAACTTTTACACATTCAGTGAAAGATTATGATGTGTTGTATCGTTTGATATTGCTATCATGAGACAAACTACACACTTATAGTTTTATGATATATTTAATAACTTTTTCATCCATTACTTCATTATGATGTCTTCAACATCAATATAAGTAAAAAGAAAAGAAATCGTTTGAACTACACGTTGTAATATAAATTGAAATTTCAAATAATGTTTTGAAAAGGAAAACGTATATAGATTTTTTTATATATCAACGATCGGGGAAAGTTAAAAAGAATTAACTCTTAGTAGTTTTTATACACAAAGGAAATAATTCTAATGGTTTGTGTCGATTTAATATTCATTGATTATAAATGTATTACACAATTATTTAATGTAATTGCTTCACTTTAAGACATTTTTGTTTTTGAAAAACATCCCCGTTCGTATGTTTGTTTATATTTTAGGAATTTATAAAAGTAATTTACTTTTTTTTTTTAAATATAATGTAAAGGTTTCTATCGAAATATAAATTATTTCAGAATATAAGAAGACAAATTTAATACTAGCCAACTTTCATAAATGCTGTGAAGGATTATAATATTGTGTTTTTGCATGATCTTGCTATAATTAGACAAAATTTAATATGTTAAGTTTTAGGGTTTATTCATTAAAACTTTTATCGATTACTTGATTAAAATATTTGAAAAATCAATGCAGTAAAAAGAATAGAAATCCTCTGAAATATACAACGTCTAGGGAACTTTATCTGTAATTGACATTGCAAATAATGTTTTGAAAATGAAAAATGTATTAAGATGTTCATTTCATGGAGAAAGTTAAACTTCAAACGATTAATTCTAAGCAATTTGTATATATAAAGGAAATGATTTTAATGTTTTGTGTCGATTTAATATTTATGGATTATAAATATATAAGACAATGTTTTTGTAATGTAATTGCTTCATATTAAGACATATTGTTGTTGTATTTGTAATAACCTCACGTTCGTATGTTTGTTTATATTTTATGAATTCATAAAAAGTAATTTAAATTGTTTATTGTTAAATTATAATGTAAAGAGTTCTATCGAAATTTTAATCTTTTGAGAATATAACAAAACAAATGTAACTCAAACTTACTTTCATACATTCGGTGAAGGATTATGATGCTGTGTGTCGTTTGATCTTGCTACCATTAGACACAATTTAATATGTATAGTTTTATGATATATTCATGAATTGTTTCATCAATTACTTAATTGATTATTACTTCTTGAAAAATCAATACAGTGAAAGAACATAAATAGTCGAAGTATACACTGTATAACTTAAGGAAATGTATGAGTTATTAAAATTGCTTATAGTTTTTTCGAAAAAATATATATTAAGATTTTTATTTTAATGAATGATTGGAGAAAATTAAACTTCAAAATGATTGAATTCTAAGCAGTGTGTATACATAAAGGAAATGATTTTAATGTTTTATGTCGATTTAATATTTATAAACTATAAATGTATAAGACAATTTTTTTTAAATGTAATTGCTTCATATTCAGACATATTGATGTTGTTTTTGTAATAACCTCACGGTCGTATGTTTGTTTATTTTTTACGAATGTATACCAAGTAATTTAAATTGCATTTTTAAAACAAACAAAAATGTAATGCAAAAATTTTTATCGAAATTTAAATAATTTGGGATTATAACAAAACAAATTTAACTCCAGCTAACTTTCACATAATCAGCGGAAGATTATGATGTTTTGTGTCGTTAGATCACGCAATCGGTAGACAAAATTTAATATGTATAGCTTTATGATACATCCTTAATAATTTCATCGATTTACTGATTGTCATATCTTGAAAAATCAACATAAGTAAAAAGAGCAGAAATCGTCTGAACTATACCTTGTATCAGTGATACAATTTCAAATAAGTTTTCGAAAAGAAAAATGTATTAAGATTTTTATTTGAAATAAATGATCGGAGAAAATTAAACTTCAAAAGAACGAATTCTAAGTAGTTTGTATACATTTAGAGAAACACTTGTTATATATTGTGAAGATTTAATATTCATGGATTGTCAATGTATTACACAGTTATTTAATATATTTGCTTAATGTTCCGGAATATTGTTGTTGTATTTGGAAAAAACATCATGTTCATATATTTGTTCATATTTTAGAAAAACACAATAAGTAATTTGGGATTGCATTTTTAGGTCTCCTGAGCCGAAGGCTCAAGCGACCTTTTGGGATCGTTGTTCGTCAGTCGTCCGTCGTGAGTTAACAATTACATTTTGAACTTAAAATCAAATACTAATGAAGGGATTTCAATAAAACTTCATGGGAATGTTCAGTGCAAGGTCCTGGCCAAGTGTTGGTATTTTTCGGGTCCGTTAGTCCATCTTGAAATTCTATTTTGAACTGAAACTCCAGTTCTGATGAAGGGATATCATTTAAAAATTCATATAAATGTCCTGAAAAACTGTTGTTATTTTTCAGACAGGTCATACGTCTAAAACGGCAACTGGCAGGCAATTTTGAAGAATTTATCTTAGAAATGTTAGACTTTTTATATACATATGTACATTACATAGTTGTAGGAAATTCGACAAAGACTATTTCGGCAAAGTTTCAAGGTCACAGGGTCAAAAGTCTATGTCATTTACACATCGGAAGACAGAAAATGTTATTTACTCAAAAACAGTAGACTTTTTGTATACATATATACATTACAAAACTGTAGTAAATTCGACAAAGAATATTTTGGCAACGTTTCAAGGTCACATGGTCAAAGGTCAAGGTCATACAAATTGGAAGACTGAATATGCTCATTTTCTCAAAAACCGTAGACTTGTTGTATACACATATGTATAAGAGAGTTGTAGGGAAAAAATGTGAGCAATATTATGACAAAGTTTCAAGGTCCATGGTTCAAGGTGAAGGTCACTGACACTTCAGAAGACTGGAAATGCTAGTATGCTAGTTTTCTCAAAACCAGTAGACTTTGTGTCTATACATGTACACATATGTATTAGAGAGTTGTAGAAAATAATGTAAGGATATTTTGACAATGTTTCAAGGCCACAGTGTCTAAGGTCGAGGTCACTGACACTATAGAAGACTAAAAATGCTAATTTTCTCGAAAACAATAGACTTTTTGTATCCACATATGTATATGAATATTGTGTAGGAAATAATGTAAGGAATATTTTGACAACGTTTCAAGCCCACAGGGTCTAAGGTCGAGGTCACTGACACTTAAGAAAACTTAAAATACTAATGTTCTCAAAATCAGTAGACTTTGTGTATACATCTATGTATTAGAGAGTTGTAGGAAATAGTGTGAGGAATATTTTGACAAAGTTTCAAGGTCACAGGGTCCAAGGTCAAGATCACTGACACTTCAGAAGACTGCAAATGCTAACTTTTTCAAAAACGGTAGACTGTTTGCATACACATATGTATGAGAGAGATGTAGGAAATGATTTGATGAATATTTTGACAAAGTTGGAAGATCATTTAGGCCAAGGTCAAGGTCAGTCACTTCCGAAGCCTTTGAATGCCACGTTTTTAAAAAATAAATTGATCTTTAGACTTTTTGTAAACACATATGTATGAGAGATTAGTAGGAAATAATTGTTTTTGCTGGTCTCTTGGGTGGTCCTCATATACAGGATTAACTGCAGTTTGACTTGGGGTTAATGGAAAGTTGCATACTAAATTCACATCAACCGACTTAAATATTCATTGCCCAATGTTTATAATCTGTGTGTATAAAACAAAACTCGTAAAAATGTGTGACTTTGATTACTGAAGTGACCGTTAAGGTCCATGGGCCTCTTGTTTATTGATCTGGATCGAAGGGTCAAGGTGGACTTTTCTCATACAAAGCCCGTATGTCGTTCGTAGTAAACGTTTTCACACTTTCGACTTCTTCCCGAATACCACTAAATCAATTTCATCCAAACTTGATAGAAATTATCCTTATTAAGATGGGATTCAGATTTGATCAGAAAGCGTAAATATATGGGCAAAAAAGGGGGAAATTTGAAAAAATTTATTTTAATAAACTAGAAACTTAGCCTAGTGTTTTAGCTTTGGTATGTTGTATTTTTAGGCCACAGAGAACCAAGTTTGTAAGTTTGTTCAAGGTATGAACCTTGGATCTAAGATATTCAAATGCCAAACATTTACATCTTGAACTATTTCATAGAGATGGACGTTAAGTGTTAATCTTCGTTGAATATTTTGTTATGTGAAAAAGTTCTTATCACGTTTTTACAGTGTAACATTATTAATTTTCCAATCTCGTATATATCATGAGATACCTTCCATTTTCACAACTATGCGGAGGGTTTAAAAGTTGGTAATTATTTTTACTTGCTGCTGCAAGAACTCAAATTTGATAGAGTCTAGTCCGTAATATAGCAAACCAACATCATGTTATTCTTAGCTTAATTCTTAAAATGAATTTTCGATATTTCTTTAAAATGCGAAAACATTTTGGAACAAAAATTTTATATCATTCACATACAATTTATTACCTTCATATTTGACAGAAAATATTATTGTGTTCAGCCGTATCATAAGTGGTCTGGTCGTTCATTAATATATACCAGTCAACGTAACTTATAATACTAAGTAAGTCAAATTTATCGTATGGAACAGTCAATGATCTATTATTTGTAAAAATTGATTTAAAGTTTTAAAATCTTATAGAAATTTTAGCAAGGGAAGTTTACTCGAGCGTTTTAAGATGCCAAAGGTTTAAGATGATAATACTGACTTTTAGGAATATTTTTCCCTGGTAAGGACTAACAGGAATATAGCACATCGACATAATCCATATCTACATTTGCGATATTTTTAAAAGATCAAAGCACTTAACAAAACAATAATTATGATCCTCTGAAATATGTCATATACATCTTTAAACTGAAGATTAAATACACAAAACCGTCTTTTCAAGATTGAATGCAACTATAAGCGACAGGAAAGGGAATAATTAAGGGATATACATTATTTGAAAAGCTGTTTCCTCAAACATTTGACCTAATACATCGCTTACACAACACGGAAAATACCACTTTTTAAAGTGCGCTGACGCTTCTATGCCTGAAGTTATTTTGTTCATATACACGTTTATGTATTAAATACATGTTCATATCCTTATCTTGTTTGTATGGTTAAAATTTTGTGTAATTGTGTGTACTTATACGATCATTTTATTAATAAATGTTGTATGCTTTGTATAGTATTTGTGTTATAAATCATTTTTCAAGTTTTGATTTATCGAGGTTTTGATTATTCTAAAAATCATGAATTCATTTTATCTTGGGCGTCCATTGATGAAGGTTGATTCGAAGCTAGACCTGGAGTTCGGGACGAGGGTTTCTTACATATAATATATAATATTTATTGGTGGCTTATTTCAGACTGCAATTTTGTATTTTTTAGCTTTGTATGTAATTTCAAAATGCAATGAATGACCATAATAACAGATCTAGAATACGAAGGACGAAAGGGGAGGGGGGGGGGGGGTTACAAATACAAACATGCAATCTGAAACATGCCTCCGGTAAATAAGATATGTTTCTATTTAAAGTAACATCATGTTCAAGTCTAAATCTCACGACTAGACATTCACGAAAGTAAATATAAGGCGAAGCAACGTGTTTGTGGACTAAATTTGACTCACCTCTATGATTCAGGCCAAGAAGCAAATGACAAACATATGTATTGAGACCAATCCCCATCACTTTTTAAAAGCTTCAAAGCTAGACCTGGAATACGGGACAAGGGTTTGTTACACATAATTTTGACTATTTCTTCTTATAAATATTGTATATATTGGAGGCATGTTTTAGATTGTTTTTCTTTTGTAACAAATCTAACAAACGAAGGACGCTTTCTTTCAAAATTTTAAATATATTAAATAGAGTTGGAGTAGTCAAATGTGTGTAAGTTAACGACGAATGACATTTCTATGAGAACGGCTAATCTCCGACCGTTGGTCAATGTCGTTTGTTTGTTTGTTTGTTCAATTAGGGATAAAAGTCGCTTTCAGAATATTTCACCGACAACGTGACGAAGACCGATATGCTGTGATGCCGTAGCAATTTTATGAGGGCGAGTTGTCGTTCTTCCATCGTATTTAAAACTAGTATGCGTGTCTGTGCGTAATAAAGTCACTGTGTTGCAAACACTTCACCATAGTTCATTATAGAAAAGCTACGACACGCAGATTTAGCAAATATTGACAGTGATTGAACAATTTATAATTGTTATTGAGCTTACAATTCATCGTTTTTTCCCAATTGACTTAATGGCAGTGACATACTCGTATAAGTCCAACCGCTTGGCCAGGAATTCCAGGAATTTTGTTTGATCCATACTAAGTTATGGTATTTAGTCCACCTGGACGAAGTCCAAGTCCAGGTGAACTTTTCCTAAACCAATCCGTCTGTCGTCGTCCGTCGTCGTTAACTTTCATATTTGTAATTTCTTGTCACAAACTACTGAGTTAATTTGTCCAGACTTGCTGTGAATGTTCCTTGCATGGTACTCTTTCAGATTTGTGTTGTATTTTGCCGAATTCCATCCAATATGGCTGCCATGAATTTTGATTGGTTGAGACATTTTTAGACTTCTTGTCAAGAAAAGTTTATCACATTTTCACGAAACTTGATGTAGATGTTCCTTGCATAGTCACCTTTAAGATTTGTGTCCCATGTTGCCGTACTTCATCCAATATCGCCGCCATGGCTTTTGATTTGCTGAGACAGTTTTGACTTCTTGACAAGAACCGTCTGTCAGAATTTCACGAAACTTGACGTTAATGTTTCTTGCATGGTCCCCTTTCAGATGTGTGTCCGCTGTGGCCTAAATATATCATATATGGATTGCCGTCATGACTTCTGATTAGCCGAGACATTTTTAGACTTCTTGTCAAGAACCATTGGTCAGATTTTCACGAAACTTGATGTTCCTTGCATAGTCCTCTTAAGATGTGTGTCCGAAGTTGCTAAACTCCATCCATTATGGGCCCGTGGCTTCTGATTGGATAGGACATTTTCGACTTCTTTTCAAGAACCGTTGATAAGACTTTCACGACTTTTGATGTATAAATTCCTTGAAATCTAGTTTAAAGATATTCTTGCACTTTTATTGTATCCAGGTAAACGTTAATGCCAAATGGGCCTCTTCTAACTTTACTTGTCAATAATTTGCATTATGAGTGATAGCTAATGAATACGTTGAAATATGATTTTGGCAGGGGTATGAACCAGGGAAAATAAAGATACGTATTAACCAAAGACCTGCATGTTTGTTTAACTAGGGCTTAACGTCACTTTCAGAGTATTTCACCGATATCTTGACAAAAAAACAAAAGAGACAAACCAAACAATAGGAGAGGAAGAGAAGAATCGACATGAACGGAAAATCAAAGCAATATGGATAGACCAAAAAGAAGGGCAAACCATGCAACGGTGTTTCCGCCTACTTTTCTAGATACCTAAAACATGGGGATCTATGTCGTGCCAGTGGGTTCACAATCTCTGTACACGGGACTGCAAGCTTTGCGTCGCGTCCACAACGATGCCTCTACCCTTGCGAGTTGCATGATTTGGACGACCCTAACAGAAACAGCATAGCTATCCAGGTCATCGAGCCTCTAAGCCACAACTGTCTGATCAAAACGTCCATCATTAGGCAAAGAAACAGTTAATAAAATACAAATGTTTAGAGTTTTAAATAAATTCATAACACATAAACATAAATTTATTTAAAACTCTAAACATTTGTATTTTATTAACTGTTTCTGGTGTGCCAACGTGTTCATTGATCTTGAAAAAACTGGGCATCAGTTAGAATATATTGCTTTAATGTGTTGACGACAATTCAATTTTAAAGAGTTCAAGAGAAATTTGTATAAAATATTACATTATAAAATATTTCTATTATGAAAAGAAGTAAATAAAATGCTATAGATGACGTCATTAGAAGATATAATTCCAAAAGGGATTACATATTCTAAGTAGATCCTTGATACAGAGAATTAGTAGTACTCATTGTGCAATTATTATAACACTAAATATAACTAAAACTTGTTGACCAACGCGCGACAGCTGGATCCGGAATTGATTGTTAGAAACGTTGCTCTTATTGTATCGTAATGCGTATGATATAGACATGTTATTTAGATTATTTTGTAATTGGTTTGTAATCACTTTCACGTGAATTTATTCATGGGGACATTGACATTTTCCCCTGTCGCCCTCAATTTTGAATCTTTAGTCTGAAGATACGGCTAACGTATTGCCGTAACATCTCACACTGCGCGTGTTTGGTAAATTGATGCCAGATTTATCTGACATTTTAAACTTTTACTTTTATTTCACAAAACATCATTAACTAGCAAATGTTCAAGATGTGGAATAGTTCTTAATGTCTATAGTACTAAAAAAAACAAAGACGGTTCCTCAACTCATAGATCCACGGGCACGGGCAAACAAAACAAAGAACTAAATAAACAAACAAACAAAAACAAAACAAACAAATATTAAATAAAAAGTAAACTAAATTTGAGCAAATGAAAAACAGCAAAATATCAATGTCTACTAAACTGAGGTAAAATAATGTGTAAGCGAAGAATGAACATTTCCTGTTCGATAAGAGTAGGCGGAAACGCCGTTGCATGGGCTCATCCTTCTTTCTGATCTATCTCTATTACTTTTATTTCC
>JAUMGZ010235235.1:0-10863 GCA_032359645.1 Pododesmus macrochisma | reverse complement strand
CTTGTTCTATAATTGGTGTGAAGATAACTGGACCACAGCAAGCGACTGTGCTGGTGTTATCTACCTATAAACAATGCCAATGTGACATTCAGCCTGGCTGAAGTTCTTGGGCTTTAAGTCATGGGAACGAGATAAAAAAAAAATGGTAAATCAGCAAAAAGCAAAAACACATATTCAACGAGAAGTTAAAAATTACCGAACGTAACCTCGAAATATATCGGTATAGCTGTCGCGTAAAAAAGTTAACGCAAATAGTATTGACACGGATATATGCCCTGTTGATATTATGGATACTTCCCAACGATCAAATTTCGTTTATTCAGATTTGAGATGCTGTGCATGCATTTGACATTTGAAATTATTATAGTCCTGTAGACTAGGATAAAAGGCATATGTCATGTAAGAGGAAAGGTATTGTCTTGCTGAACTTAGAATTATTGAATATATGGATTGAATGAAATACAAAACAGCGTGTGTCTATTTAACTTCATTTTCTCTTGTGCCGTAGACGGTGCTTTATTCGTATCGAGTCTCGGAACCGATGGCGAGGTGCTCTCAATGACAGAACTGGTTTTTCGCTCTTGTAGATCGGTAGGACGTTCCAGTTTGCAAATTGTTATCTTTGATAGACACAGGATACTTTACAAACATATAATGATAGACTTTTTCTTTGAAAATCTTATCCGTTAGAGATTAAGTTAACTAATACCCCAGTCATAGTGTCACGTTTTGGCCGCACCGTTATGCCCCTTTTTTGACCTAAAGATTTGCACATGTCGGTCTGGTTATGCCTATCTGACGCCACGCTTTAGCTTCGTAGTTGCCACTTTGTGCCTAGTTGTTCCACATTTGTTCACGTTGTAGCCACGTTTTGCCACGTTTCGAACGCAGTTGTCGATACTTACCACTTTGAATCCCGTACTTGAGTGGTAACACAGACATTTCGTTGCCATCAAGATTGGGGAAGTGCGAATGTTTGAAGAAATAGTCTCTGTCAACCCATTCAACGGCGTCAGTAACATTGCGGAACCACATGACGGACAACATCTTTGTAACTTCACCGGGTTGTGGGTGATCTACGTAGTGTGTTCCGTGCCACTCAGCCTTGACTCCCATCCTCTGCCAACCTTCCCCACCTTCGTAAACAGCAATCTGGCGAACAGCAAAATCAAAAGATATTTGGCAACAACGCAATTTATTCGTTTATTAAATTAAATAATGACTGAACACAACTTCTAGAGTGTTTCATAGATATCGTGACAAAAGACCATAGGAGAAACTCCAAACAACAGGAAAGGATGAGACTGAGTTGCGACAGAAACGAGAAATCAAAGAATATGGATAGATAAAAAAATGACGGATGAACCCATGCATTGGGGTTTTTGCCTACATTTCTATCGAACTTTATATTTTTATCGTGCCAGGGGAATAAGGACTTGATGATCTTTGTACGTTGTTTTATATATGTATTCCCGGTGATAATGTTAAAAAAAAAAAAAAAATTACAGATCAGAATGACAACTTAATCATGGGGCTAACGACCTAGGATAACGCCAACAGACTTAAAATAACAATGATACTAAAACATCCAAGTAGTTTTCAGTTTATGTATAATGCATCATCTGTTAAGGTTTTACAGCCTTATCGGTTCTACAAGTACTTAATAGTCTTATCAAATCAAGTTAAAGATGGTTGTAAAACTATTTACACTTAAGACATATTTTCATAAAATATTTCACTTAGAGATTAATTTCAGTTTTGATTTTATGTTTGCACCTATAACGCGAAGTGTGCTATCTTATATATTTACAAAGTTTAGAAAATGTTGCCACGTCCCTTCGATACACGCGTTGATCTTTGTCTTGCTTCTGGTCACGTGGTTGATAATTGGTCATAAAACTTGAATACGAATTCATAACTACCCTTGAAGATGTGTTATGCGATCTTTTATATGCTACTGTTATGTAAATAAAATAATTATTGATTGATTGATTTTATTGATTAATATATTTTACTTACACAGCCTTTCCTGGCCACGCCTTCAAGTCGACGGTCTGGTGTTCCTCCTGTATGTAATTGGAAGGCCTTCAACACATCCTGGTATTCGTTATCGGATGTCCTTATAAACAGGTACACGCCTCCGCCTGTTTGTGCTCGCTGTGTTAACGTCAAAGAAAAACCAAACGTATGTCTAATCAAACCAGAATGTTCATTGCAAGCATGACTTACATTTTAGTTCGTAAATAAAGAACAAAAACTGGAATCGGGATTTCAATTTGTATGCACAAAGTACAACTCGGAGTGATGGGAGGGCATTTAGAAATGAAACAAATTCAAGTGAAGAGTAAAATGTTTTCAGATATAACATACTTTTATATTTAATTCGATAGGAACCAAGTTAAGGTATTAACTGGTGATGGGGGCAAGTTAGCATGAATTAAAGACATTTACATTGTTATTGTTGAACATTACAACATAAATATAGTGAAGGGAAGAGGTATTTCAGGATTTATGTTTATTCAAAAATATGTTATTAAAAAGTTGCAAGAGGAGTTATAAATGTTATGTGTTATTGAAATTTGGAGAGGCATAAATTGGCTAAAACAAAACATCAAATTCACACAATTTTTCTGAATTCGGAAAAGTCAAAATTCATTTTCTCTAAAGCGTCCATCAATGACGGCTGCTTCGGAGCTAGACCTGCAATTC
Source organism: Pododesmus macrochisma (assembly GCA_032359645.1). Taxonomy (NCBI): domain Eukaryota; kingdom Metazoa; phylum Mollusca; class Bivalvia; order Pectinida; family Anomiidae; genus Pododesmus; species Pododesmus macrochisma. Next base: position 8,154 of record JAUMGZ010235235.1, on the reverse strand, counting down.
GGGACAAAGGTATCTCAAACAGAGTTTTGGTTCTTTCCTCTTCTAAATATTATATTTATTTGAGACATATTTCAGATTGTATTTTGTATATCAAACATATGTTTAAGTTTGACTATATCAACAATTACATCATACTCAAATGAGATACTCAAATGCAACCAATAATAAGAATATGTCACCAACGATAAAATTTAACATCTTTTCCGTGCCTGAACAATCAACATATAAAGAAATCAAATGTACAAGTACTAAGAGTTATATCACACTTTAAAAATTGTTGTCAAGCGTCTAGCCCAATTTCAATGAGTGAAAAAGATGAAATGTAAAGCAAAACCCTGTGGTCCAACGAAATCACATATCAAAATAAAAAACATGAGGCCCGAAAGCAGATCAAACATATTATCATGCAGCTATCAAAACTTTCCAAACAGTTTAAAATACACTTTTGTTCTTGTTACTGCACCATGGCTTATCAATTGCACCATTCAGGTGTTCCAGCAAAAGCTAACACAGTATGTTATGTAAGGCCAGACTGTACACTGATTCAATGAATATGTAAAATACAAAATCATAATTTCCAACAAGTAACTAATTAGGCAAAATGAATGTATTTAAAATGTTCAACACAAGATTAAAATACATTTAATGAATACAATATGACACAATGATGTTTTACGTTTGTATTATGATACAGATTGTATAATATCATGTAGATGAATTAAGCATAGATATATATTCTGATAGCAGTTTACTATACCAGTATATAAGTGATACATGTTACACGAAGGCATCTTCGCAAGCAGCAGTAGATTATATAATTAACGAGTTGTAATGAAATACGACGCAGAGATGGAGGTGGAAAAACCTTGGCGTGTTGAGACGATGTGTGAAGTGTCGCTGAGTACATCAAACTGCAACGACCAGAAACGTTTGAAAGTAAGTATGGTATGAGAAAGTTTGTGTGGAGACACGAGACCAGAAAGAGATAAGTAAGATGTGCACTTGGCATAGATGCACGACAAAGAAAAAGATGTGATGAGCTATGATAGCACCTTTCTTCAACAATTCGTTAACAAAAAGAAATTTCAATTGCAATGTGAAAGGCTAATCTTCATTTTTCACGTGAAAAGCTAAACAAAAACACGGACAAAGACAGAGTTCATATGTAATTCAAAAGTGATGTGCGAACACAGGATAAGTGAAAAAGCATTTTAATGAAACAGAATAATCTGTACATAAAAGTACAGAGACAGCAGTGTGACATATTTCAGCAGTATTAACCAGTAGTGCTGGCCATGTCTATCATCAAGAAATAAAAAATGTGCAGCTACTGTATAATTTGTGATATATTGACAATTTGACAAGTATATGCATAAGCATACATATATCGAGTCATGTTTTCGTACTATAAAAACAACAACAAATAAATCATTGCAGTAAATACAAATAATGATGTACGTATATTGAAATTATTTCATACAAGCTAGCTTCTCAAGACCAACACTTACAGTACTCGAATATCTACGATTTTTGCAAAACTCGCGATGATTTCAAATAATACCTGCTATGTTGTAAAATGGAATCTGTAATTGTTGAAAAAATCCACAAAAAGAAATTTGCATGCAACAAAGACCTTAATTCAACACCCTGACACGAAGAAATGACTGTGTCTGAGATAATTACAGGTTAGATAACAGTATTGATGATCAGTTATCGATTCCAAGCCCATAGTGCTTAATTTTTAGCTGCATGATTTAAATTATATTCGTGAAATGCCATTTCGTGTTATTATTTACATTATACAACAAATGCGTGATTTGCAACTTATGAACTGTGTATGATGCAACTCTACTATAATACAGTATCCTCTACGAGTGCACGCTACCTCACACGTCTATATTCAACGCACAAACACTGATTACGAACCTGAAATTGATTTTGATCTTTGTAAATTCTTTCTGTGTTGTTTGTCTGTAACAAAATACATTATAGGCCACGTTAGTTGCTACTAAAGGCTAGAGACCGAAGTCATTGTTAGCAAAATGTTGTATTTACTCCATTCATATTAATATATAGAAACTATTATAATACAACTAATCTAATAAATCAATCTAAACTACATTTTCATTGAACGCTGATATTTTAAGTGACATCATTGTTGGGAGAGAACTGCAAGAAATATTATTCTTGAACTGAGATAGAATGGAAATATCATCACATTGTTAATATATAAAGTACGTTGTATTAGGATTTCAAATGATAATTAGCTATTATAGCTACAAGAAAGTAATTCGATTTTAAAGAACAACATTTTACCATAGAAATCAGTATCAGGGGATTAAAGAGTAAAAGTAGTAAATACGAAAAACCAAGACGATATTCAAAAGCCATAAGTCCATGGACATGGGAAAACATAAGGCAAACATGGGACGCACACAAAATATTTATTTATTTATTAAAATGGGGGAAAACATCACGAACTTCTTTAAAATAAACCTTTTTGGACAGTTAAAACGAAGGTATTATTTATGTCTTATCGTTTTTTTGAAATAGAACTAGAGAATTTAAAAATATTATATCTCATTTTCATGATATTCACATCCAGTGGGCGATATTCTCTCTATGTATATCACTAACCTTGACTAATTCTTCAAAACGATGAACCTCGTGCATTGGTAACCTGGGTTTTGGGTCAACCTGTAATAGCGTCCCAACACGTTATGGCGTCATCACAAATATTTTTTTAAAAAAAAGGGTAAATAAGTGATCTTAGAAAGAATATTGGTATTGAATTTAAACAGTAGATGTTGTAAAATAAAGTCAAAGAATAGATTTATATTACGTTGATTACAAGTGTAGGTTAGATCAAGCAAGGTTAGAGTGTTTAGTTAGTTAGTTGTAAAGAAGGTTAATTGATTGTAACTGTTAGCTGGTTAATTGATTGTAACTGTTAGGTGGTTAATTGATTGTAACTGTTAGGTGGCTTGGTTTATGCATATTTGCATACTTAGATAGTTGATACAATACGTTATATTTTGAAATAACTAATACATTTGTATTTTCAACACAATCAAGTGAATACGTTGAAAGTTCAACAGTTAGACTGCATTCACATTGCCAATTTATCAAGCCTTTTTTCAATATAAAAAACAAGAAGAATAAGTTTCTTTATTATAATTAAATGATAAAAGGTCGTGTGCATACTTTTCTCATAGAGAAGACAAGTGCAAGGTCATCGGAAAGAAGTATGTGGAAACGAAAACCAATGTATCGATTTAGGGCATCGAATCACTAGACGCGATTATTCAAGGTATCTCTGCATGATTTCAATATATACGTTCGTTGTGTATTTAAAAAATCCATGATACAACTTTCTAACAAGCCAATCTGCATTCCAGAAAGAAATTTCAAACCCAGTGATAATCTTTTTTGTTTTATTTTTTGTAATTTACACATTTTAACGATATAGGTAATATCAAACATCACTGCCTTAATTCATGTAGATATTAAGATATATTTTTTAATTCATGTTAAAAAAACAACTGAACGTTTCACTTAATTGTTATTATTCAAACAAAAAGGTCACGCCAATACAGAAAAACAACAACATCCACAGTCAGAATATAGCACGATTTCAAATCGACAGACAAACGACGCAACGAAGAATAGCCACCATCATGCAAAGTCAAAACAAAACAAAAAATTCAAAACAATTAAGTCATTTAACTGTATAACACAATTGCCGTGAATTTCATGCTCCGGGAACCATGCAAAAAAAACCACATGCTGTGTGCACAAATGTATTGCAAAATAACAAATATATAAATAACATAGATATATTGAAAAACGGAAATATGTTGTCTGTCAGCACGTACACGTTTTTGTGCAAGGTGTAGCACATACCGTTTTGTTAGGTGTAGTCGGTAAGGATGTGCTGTTCACACTTTGTAACTCCTTAAGGCAAAGTTTAAACACGAAGAAAGTTAAACGTGGAAACAAAGTTTCTTTTGGAAATGTTTTATAACTATGTTAACTTAATAAGTGGTCAATGAATTTATCTCATAGAGTATTTCATATTGAGACAGTAATTTGTTTATGGACTTTGATAACGTCCTCGTTTAGCTATTATTTTCTACTTGACTCCTTCTCATTTATCTACTAAAATAAGTTCTGTTTCAGTTGGCAATACACTTTTCGACTTTTCTTTTGACTAAATGTCTAAAGTGATTACCGCATTGTCATTGTGTTGATGGCCGACATTTTCAGGTATTGGATTTGAGGTGTAATCTACCATCCGGTTTGAGAATTTCTAAAATAAAATATACTCAATCTGAATTATTACTTCTAAACTATTTAAATGCATTCTTTAAAAGAACGTTTCAATGTATGTTTTTGTTTAAAAAAAAAAATGGAACTTCTTTTTAGAATGTTCTTCTATTAAGTATCTGTAAGAATTTAACAGTCTCATTGTTTTCCTTTGAAGGCTATACGATATAACCGTAACCCGTTGTACACAAATTAATACTTTTAATAAAGCTTTAATTTTAAATAAGCGTTCTCTTCAAAACTTGTTAATTGTTAATTAAATTCAAAACTACGAGCGTTCATACGAAAATACCGTAAATATTATTATATATAATTGTTATATTTTATTTTGTTCACGGAACAGACCTGTCTTGGTGGAGGATTTCCATAGCCAAACTGAAAAAGTTTAAAACAACATCAACAATGTTACTGAATGTATATTTGACCTAAAATGAATACGATAAGAAATATTTGAATATATTATGTTTTTTCTTAACAAATAAAGTGTCATATATTAGTAATTATATTAAATATATCATTAACGGCATTTCACGTTATTTTTTTTTTAACTTATCTGATATCAACTGACTTAATGTATAGCACTATAAAATGTATGTATTAATCAAGTTTATAACACATATTCATTACAAGTAGAACAATAAGTTAAATATAAATAGTTTAATAACATTCTAATTACTATGTTTCAATCTAGCGTTATGTTAAATCTACGTTAATGATTAGCAGTTCCTTTGATACCTGTTTTAGCTTAATATAGATTTTATAAAATCATTGTGAATAGCAAAAGTACGAAAGTAAAGAATACACGTTGAGCGAACACCATACATGAACCATATACCGATTTCCGAGAACTTGTATGCACATACTAATTATAATCATATATGACATTGACAATAAGTTGTGAATATCCTAGAAAAGGTTTTTAAAAAAAATAATTGATAACGTTTCATTAATTACAAAGTAAAATTTTTATCGTTTAACAAAGTGTACTATAAACAAAATGTTATGTGGGCCGATTAAAATGTTAATGTAATATATTTTAAATCAATCAAACGAATCGCACAATCTTTATACCCAAATAAAATAAATTATTTAAATCTAAAAGAGTATTCTAATCACCTGCTTATCAATTATTGTTTTTATAAGATTGAAAAATTAAAACTTTTCTTAAATCTGATATCTGTATCAATATAAACACTTTAACAAATTACACCGTTGTTCAAGTTTGCATGATTTCAAGTATATTTATCTCTCATTGATGACATTCTTAAGATATGATGAAGTTAGCTACTACACACTGTTTAACACATTGATTATAATAATATGAGTTGTAGCTTTATTATTGTAAGTTTATCGTAAGATTATAATTGTTACTATTTCTTACGTCAAACTATTAATATATATATATATATGCCTGAAACAAACCTTCGGATTTGGATTTGCTGTCTGAAAGCATAAAATGTGGTTTAAAATCATAATAAGAAGGACGGGATACCGAAAAAAGTTTTGTTTTTAAAATTACTATATTTAGTATATATTGTGACAACAAACATATCATAAAGTCTTTGAATTTGATTTTAACATATTTCTTTAAAAATAATTATGGTGGTATCTTATTAATTTTATTCTAAATTAATCATTATTTTTTCTTTTTACTGATTTAATTTTCTCAGATTTTATTGAGTAAACAGACCTTCCAAAGGGGATCTTCATAACGGATATGCGGATGCGGTATTGGTCGTACTGGTTCCTGTTTCAGTGTAAACATTGAAAGCGGTTTAATATCGTAAAATAAACAATACAATCAAACGCATTTGATGTTATCATTATTTCTAGTCTTTGTTACATTCGGAATAGACACATATTTAAACATATTTCTAATTCAGGCGCATTGCTTTATTTGTAAATTTAGTTTTTAACCAAATTGTATAAACTACAGTTTATTATTTGCAAAATTTATTTAAGAAGGATAATTAAAAAAAAATTGCACTCAGTTGATTTCATCTTTATTGTGCTGTCTAACCTTTGAATAGCCTGAATTAAAATCATCCTGAAATTGTAAAATGTAAAACCAATTAACCAATAAAAATCGTCTATGCCATTTGTATGAAACAATAAACGTAACTGGTATGTATACAGACGTCCTGTTAACAAAACTCCGTATATGTATATGCTATACCGTTACATGGATAACCAAGAAGAAAGTAAAGGAACAAAAACGTTGACAGAATATGAAAGTCAATTACACACATGCGAGCAAGATGTATCGGCACCTTTTACGAAGTCGGCCTCGATGGTGTAGTGGTTAGCGTGTCTAATGTCTAATATCTTGATGCGAGAGGTTGTGGATCCACGGCACTGCCAGGTGTGTACTTAAGCAATACACTTAATTGGCAGCTCATATCAATATGGTTCGTCGAATGGTGACTTGAAAATGACGGTCCCGTGTCTTTCATGCACGTAAAATAACTCATCGTATAAGACCCATAAGTGCTAATGTGATGACCGGTAGAGACAGAATTGCCTTCGAAACCAGAAGAAGATAAGAAGTCGTTATTATTTTTTTTTCATAGTATAGTCAAGGGAACTTTAAATTATATTACGTTATTATCATGGATGTAAATGCAACAATGTAACAATTAATTCAAAGTGCATAATGATTCTAATATATGACCTCTTTTCTTCTGCGTTCCAGAACAAGATGTATTTTACAAGTGCAAGAACAACTAAGGTCTCAACATACCAGGAGATAATGTATCTCTGGAAGAGCATAAAATAAAGATATGCCTCTGAGTTATCATCATATAGCTATAATTTAATGTCCATGATTTTTTCATTCAACTAACATCACGTTGTTTGTAATTGTGAATCAACCCATTGCTCAATTCAAATTGGATACGAAAAGAAAACAAGAACGTCAAGGTAAGATTAACGGACAAAAATAAACAACCAATGTCATAAAACAAATAAGGATAACATTGTAATTTTACAATTACCGAGCTTAAAAATCCAAATCCACCCATTCACAATTGAGTTACACAATACCAACAGCATCGAAATAAAAGATTATTGCAAGAGATAGTTGGACACCTCGAATTAATATGAAACGCAATAAATTCATAAATTGAAAAACATCACAACCAAAAGGTAGGCTAGTTTTATAACTGATTTATGAGAATTAACCGCGCCTGAAATAAGATATCTTAACAGTAAACTTATATTTAAAAAACAAACAGTATGAATAGGATCAACAGAACGAGAGATATTGACAAACAAACAATAAATGCGTCAAACAATGAAGCACCGGAATGTAATTAATTAAATCGACATCACAACAAACATCAATACTAGTAATCCAATAATCTAGTAAATACAGTATGGTATGTTCTAACTTTGTTGTTTTAGATGCTAAAAGAAGTGTGTGAATGGTTGTTGTGGTGGATTAATTCAAAAAGATGATTGATCATTAACTAAAAATACAACAATGACATCTTTTTTTTTTAATTCAACTAAAACTCGCCAACACGTATATTTGCATGAAAAAGTCAGCATACTTCTTATCTAAAAATTTCTTTTCCCGCCAACGTTAACATCACCATGCAGGTTGATGTTTGTACGCAATTTAATCATAAGCTTAATGCAACTCTTCCTATCTCAAAATTAATGATACAAAATCAAAATTGTGAGACATAATCAAAATTGTTAGACATAATCAAAATTATGAGACAACATGCTTAAACAAGAGGCCCATGGGCCTTAACGGTCACCTGAAATTGCATTTTGTCAATGTAGATTAATAAATGGCCGTGTTAAAATTTTACTCTTGGATGT
>JAUMGZ010235224.1:0-10863 GCA_032359645.1 Pododesmus macrochisma | reverse complement strand
ATCCAAACTTGGTAGGAAGTATCCCTATGGGAAGGGAATTCAGATTTGTACAAATGAAGGGGCTCAGCCCACAGGGGGCGCCACTTTGGGGTCCAAAAGGGGGGAAAATTTCAAAAATCTTCTAATAAACTAGAAGGCCTAGAGCTTAATGTTTTGGTATGTAGTGACTTTAGGGCATAGAGAACAAAATTTGTTCAAAGAGTGGCCCTAGGATCAAAAATATTCAAATGCAAATCCAGAAGGATGTTAAGGCCCCATGGGCCTCTTGTTTAATCTTGACTACATGTATGTGTACATGTACAGTGCAAACACTGAAATATTTTAGCATTTGTTCACAATATAATAATATTTTAATTTCCATTTAATTTTAATATATCATTTTTGTATGTCTGAAAGTAAACTTGTACGTTATATTACATATATGTTAAACGGGGCTTTAATTATTAGTATGAGGATGGGAAATGTCATATGTATGCAGAGAAAGTGACTACAACAATTTGTAAATGTGATGAATTTTTTTATTGATTTTTAAAAAATCATAATATGCCCCCATGTGCAGTTGATTATATGTTTATTAAAAAGTAAATGGTTGAACGTACACTATTAATTTGTTCTGACTTTGTTTTTGTTGATGTTTTTCATTGAAAACTGTCCATAGTGCAATTCATAGAGCTAACGCTTCCATTAATATTTATAGTGTATTTTTCGATATCATCACTGTTTGTCGACATGTTTCCTGGAATAGTCAGTTCCTTGTTTTCAGGTGATGTTCTAGTTTTCTGTGCTTTCTTTTACTTTTGGAAGAGGAGTATAAGATTGCATAAGTTCTTGGGTTGTCTAAAACGTATAATGTTTTTATGTGCACCCTCGAATTGAATTTGTTCTCTCAGTTTTGTGGTAGTTTTTTCTCTACAGAGGGTCCGTACAGTGATAGTACATTAGTTGTACGTATAGTAGCTTCCCTTGAAAATAAAATGTTGAGGATCTATGTTCTTTCAAGTACCATTGCATGTTTAATATGTGTTGACATGTTCCCTGAAAATTATGGTTTTAAGGCTATTCTCCTTTTAATTTCAAAGAAAATAATTCCAAGAAAATACATGTGTGCAGTAGATAAAAGTATGTCGTTACACCACCACTAGTACTGGTTCTGCCATGATGTTCAAAATTTCTGCAGTTTTGTGATCAGTGTTTAGTGATAAGTAATAGTTCCTATATTTTTAAACTTCACAACTTTGCATCGATGTTGTCAACATAACTGTAGCCTACTGCATGTTTACAGCAAATGTATAACGTACAACGAAATCGTGGTTTTGCAGGGTTTTTTGTCATGGGGAACTTGGATGAATATATCATAAAATTGTTACTTTGAGAATGACACCTTGTTTCACGGCGATGATAAAACGACAGTCGGCACTGACGAAATAATTAAATATATTTCTAACGTAAATTTGCCCACATTACACTATCTGAAACTGATTGAAATTCACATTTAAGTTATTTTACTTTCGGGTGTGTTTGATTTAAAATAATTTGCCATTTTTATGTTACCTACCATTCAGTATCTGTGCGTCGATCGTCAACACCAACATCTGAATCGTTGCTTCCGCTATTGTAAACATCAGACACTTCAGAAGACGTTGATTCTGTGTCGTCTTCGAGTAGAGAATCTCCAATTTCCTTTTCCGTTAATACCAATGGCTCAAATTGATAAGGTTGTAAACATGTAGGAAAATTTGTTGAAGCATCGGGGATATCGCTGTCAATCGTATCCATGGTAAATAGAAAGTAGTGACTCCGACAAATGTAAACAGAACGCTTGGATGAGTGAGAGTACATGTTACGTCACACGTCACGTGATCGCGCATCTCATTATAATTTTTGGCTCCTGGGTCGTCAGCAGTTCAACGGCAGTTTCCTAACTTAAAACTGTTTTCCGTGCGTTTTACGCGAGACTGGTTAGACACACTTACATTTAAACATAAAGCAAGAGCGATAGGGAGAGAATGATAACATTTTAAAATATCGTGGCGGTATTCCTTTAAAAGAATAAAATTTAGTACCATGATGGCCTTTTTGAAAATCTTTTTGGAGAACCAAATTTAAAGCTCTAAAATAAGGGACAAATATAAGATCAAATAGTTCTTGGAATTATACATGCTTTGAACTGTTTATGAACGAATTTGTTGTTTGTTTATTTAGATATTGTCATCATTTTGAAAAGCTTTTCATAGAATTTTGTTATTTATTTTCATTAACAAGTTTTAAGAAGCTTTCATCAAAATATCTTTGAAAATCAGGTTCCAGATTTGTTGTGGATCTCTTAATTCTTATAAGCTCACATGAGCACAAAGAACAACCTTGCCCATAGACTATAAGTGTTACATACCAAGTTATTTTACCAATTCCTTCACAATAGGAAACATTATTGTAAATAAACGTTGGCTGAATTTTCGTGAAACTTTGCTTAAACTGTATTTCTTTCATGACATTGTTGATGATTAATCAAAACTTAATAGCAGCAAATAAATATTGTTGAATGTAACCAAGGTAACTTATTATCAGGTGAGCCCATCTAGGCCCATTGGGCCTCTTGTGAGAGCTTCATTAAAGTTTTAACTATAAACAACACCTACTGAACATCTAGATGACTTCTACGTTTTGTTTTTATAGGTGGCTACAGCAGATGCCCCTCCGATTCTTCTTGTTCCTTCTCATACTGTACGTGATGCAGGTGATTACAACAATAGTATTTCTAAGAAATGTTGGTGTCAGTATCATGCAAGATGTAAGTAATCCTGTTTTACAAATGATTTCATTGTTTACATTTAAATGTACCCTTTAAAATGATTCCTTATTTAATATAATCTATAAGAAACTAGCTGAAGGATTTAAAAAATAAAGAGCTTATAAATAATTAATAGCTGAACATAGATTAAATGGAAAAAACAAAATGTTAATGTCTTTTTGTTTTAAGCGGTAATTTTCTTCAAAATGATACATTTCAATTAAGCAAAATCAGCTACAAACGCCAAGTAAATGCGTAGTTAAGAATAGAAATGACAGTTGTATGTATATTTAATGTGTTGTAATTGAGTAAACAATAGATACAAATCAGGTATTTTCGGGTTAATTTGGCATTAAATAATCTTGTCCTCTGGTAATCACCGAAGGCTTTGTAAAGTCCAACGATTAAGCTGGTCGCCTAAAACTACCCTTGGCTAAATTGTTCACCTGTTTGTATCACTCGAGCTGAGCACTTTTCACCAACACATTTCAGTTCAGGTCTTCAACAATCGCTATGCTATACATGTGTACGTGTTTACAAATTATATATATATATATTATATATTAAGCAAAGCAGTATTACACTTTCTCACGAAAAGAGCATCATAAATTATTTGAGTTTCCCAAGTTACCAAAAAGTAGTAAATTTGAAGAATATTACCCCTTTAAATGAGTGTTTTATAAGTATAAAACTGTGTGCTTCAATTTCATAAAATCAGAAGAATGGTTATACAATCAAGAGTTTACACAAGCTTGAAAAGATGGGACTTTTCCCATCGACATACTGTCCAGCATTAACTTTTCACATTTTCAACTTTTCTTCCAAAACCACACAACCAATTTCAACCAAGTTTGGTATGCAGCATCCATTTTGAATGATGATTGAGTTGTGTTCAAATGATATTGTTCAGCCTCCAAGGGGACAGGTGGTTAGACTTGGGAAAATTTTATAAACCTTAAAAGAATTCTTCTAATAAATTAGTTGATGTAGCACTTAATGCTTGAATACATAGTAACCTTAGGGCATGAAGAACCAAATAAGGTGTGACCCTTGAGTCAAAAATAGGTTATACTTTTTGGGGTCAAAGTTCAACAATACCTGTATTGTACAAATGTTAAATATTCTTATTTGTGACTTCTCTAAAACCACTGGACAATTTCAACTAAACCTTGATAGGAAGCATTCCTAGAGAAAAGGGTTACAGATTTTAACAAATAATGCGGTTTGGCCTTCAAGGGCTAGGGGACCCAAAAAATGCAATTTTGAAAAAATTTAAGAAATATTTTCTTGCATATATACATTTTTACCGAGTAAGTTTGGTGTATGCGGAACCAAGTTTTGTCAAGACATGACCCTAGGGTCAAAAATCGGTTAACCCTTTTGGGGTCAATTCAATGAAGTTCAACACATTAGCAAATATGTTGAAGATTATAATCCCTCCAGAACCACAGGACCAATTTCTACCTTTTCAAAAAGGGATAGAAATTTATTAACGGAGCACTAGTGACAAAAAGGGAAACAATTGAGGAAATTTCATAATAAATTATTGAAACAGATGGACTTTTAGTCCAAATGGGCATCTTTTGAGGTATGCTTTGAAATTACTGTTTAATCAGTCAAATGTTTTGAAAAGTCCTTGAATTTTGCCTTTTTATTTTGAACATCTAATAAAATATCAACATTTTAATTAAGACAGTAATGCAAAAGTTCTAAAAAATTGAGAGTATTTTGCTATAGCAAAATATCGGGATAAGCCACATACTGAAGATTATTTCTGACTTAAGTTTATAAAGTACAAAAATGAATGAATGTTGAAAATTAGTTACTTTGGACTTGAAAGGTACCCAAAAATTCCCTTAATTTTGACTTGAGAATTCAGTTCGCACCCTGTTCTATATAAAAACTTGTTTTTACTTGTATAAATGTCTAGAAATATTATATGAAGAAGTGTGCTTATTTAATTAATTACTTTCATTTTTAATTTAAGGGTAACACTTTATGAACTTGTGTATTTTGTCTGATATAACCTGACAACTGTTTATTTCTTACAGGAGGAAACTCTATCAGGGGTGATGATACCTTGTCTGCTGATGTTCATTCTTGGTCAAATACATTCCCAAACTGTTCTTTCCCACATTTCACATAGGTCTCAACACAGAGAAGGCAAGTTGGCAAGGTAAAGCTTTTTACATTTTTTCAGAATTGTACAACCATAAAGAAATAGTTCATCTGCTCAATTACACGTCCTTATTAAGTTGGTGAACTTGATCTGATTTTGAACCTAGAGCACATATTTAATAACCTTGCTTCATTTATGTTGCAATTTAATTTTTGAATGAATTTTTATTTCAATTAGATTTTGATACTGATTTATAGGATAGCACTTGACTTGATATTGATAAGTTTCCTATGCCATGTTTAAAGTGATAAGTCCATCTTACTTATTGTTATTTTATAATGGTCTTATTATCGATAACAAAGATTTTTGTAAACAATTTTGTTGATTTTGAGGAATCATAAATAATCATTGTATACAATTATTTATTTCAGAGATTCTAAAGGTAGAAGACGTGTATCCCATTCAGAGTTTAAAAGAAGCTGTTCTTTACCTAATCAGACAATTAATAGTAAACCAATTGATGTTAATGAGGTTTTAAAATCAAAATCTGACTGTACGAACAGTCAGACAAGCAACAATTTTAAATCTGCTCCAAAAGACAAACTTTCTCTTGAAGAACATGAAAAAAGCTCATGTGATAAAAATAGCAGTATAAATGATTATAAGAATGACAGATCACAAAAGAAGAAATCAGTGACAAGTAGAGGACAAGGTCAGTCTAGAGGTCAGAGCACAAATCAAAGTAATGATAACTGTAAGGCTACTACTGTCAGTTCAACTGAGCAGAAGTCAGTCAGTTGGAGTGATGCTTATTGTACAGTATCAGGTAACACGAAGGGATACGAGAGTCCTGACAGTGAAGTTCCCACAGAGGAGGAAGATGAATCTCATGAGGATAAGGAAGTCTCAGAAAAAGATATCAGGTCTGATGAAGAAAATGAAGTTTCAAAAGACTTAAATGTAGATGACAGATCAGTTAATTTGGAAGGTTCAAATTTTGAAATTTTATCCGGTGATGTTGACTTGAACGGTCCAAATAAGGGTGTGATAAAAAATGGTGACATAATTCATGTAGAGGATGTTAAAGTGAAAAGTGATTTGACATTTCCCAGGGATAATGTTGGAGCAGTACTGCCATTTAATGGTACCAAATTTGTATTAAATGAAAATCTGTCTCGATCTATTAAAGAGAATGGTAGTGCAAATACAGAAGACTTAAAACAAAATGAAAATCTTTCCCTCTTATGTGGTGATGATGATGATGTGTTCCTGAAAAACAGCTGGAATGATCCATCTGTAAGACTTACAAAAGAAGAATTAGATTTAGAAAATGTAGATTGTACAGACATAGGAAGCCAAAAAGAAGAAGACTTGCCAGAATTGTCACTGTGTACCGATAAAGATGTGCGTTGTTCTATTCTAAGTAGCAGTACAAATTCTTGCCATTCTAAACTTAACTTCAAAAAGCCAACATCCTCCTGTCTCAAAAATCGAAATCCATGTGAAACAAATTCTGATTCAGACCTAAATGACCATGTGGAAGACAAGAAATCGTATAAAGGCTTAAGACGTCGTAAAGTGGGATCAGAAGATTCTGTTGGTAGTTCAGAGTTGTTGTCTGGAGTTAATCGTACAAGACAACTACCATCCTCTTTAAACGTTAAGAGGGAAGGTAAAGAAAGCACAGGTATAAGTTCCTCTGAAGGCGAGGCTTCCAACTCTCCAGATGGTAGCAAGGTATGTTATTGTATATTTCAAGTTTTCAAAAGTCGTCCGTTAGACTCTAGTAATATAGTTTAATGTTTTCATGTGCCTGTCTTAGACTTTAGTCATTGAGTCACTGATAACAACACAATACATTGAAGCAGATTTAAAGGAAATTTTTATATCATCTTCATTGAGACATAATTAAAAGATACGGTACAGATTTAAGCATATGTTTAAGCATATAGCATGTAAAAATCTTTTTCGTGGTCAGGAATATTGAAATAAAATAAATTTGTATTTCATCAAAAGACAAGCTATATTATTGCGAAAATAAATATTTGAATCTACAAAGTTAAAATGGTAGACATGGTATTTCGACACATCCATTTAGTTAATTGTAATCACTCTTTTTGTTAGGCTGCAATGAGTTCGGAGGCAGAGTGGGAAGATAGAGTCCAGTCAGATGTGACAACTTCTACCTACTCAAGTAGCTGTGAATCTGATGAGGAACTCTCGGGAAATGAAACACAGGATATCACAGAAGAGAATGCGGTCATTGGATCACAGAGTAGTCAAGGGAATGTGACAGGAGAGCGACTTACCCACAAGTCATCTAGTCATGTACATGTAATTAATCTACTGCAGCCTGTATGTGCAATTCTCTTGTATACTTAGCATGCAGCCTAGTTAATAGTTCAAAGTTATTTCCCTTGTTTATGTGTTTTGCTGTTGCATTTTTTTTGTTCTGCATATTTCAGTTGTTTTTTCAAATTTTTAAAATATTTGTGTATTTAAACATTTTAATTACTTGAAGTAAGGTTGTTATTTTGCTGTTTAGATAGTTGTATGTTATAAAGACACTGAAGGATTAACAAAGGTGCATTTTATTAAACAAAATTCTCATGTTTTCTTTCAACATGCTTTGAAATCCATGATCTGTAATGCTATATTAATATTTCTATTGTGTTGTCGGTGGTATATACCTGTGGCATAGGGAGAGTTAGATATGCGTTTGATAAAGAGATATGGTACCTAATAATAGAATTCACAGTACAGTTTACAGTTCAGCAGATACGGAAACATTTCTATGTAATCATTTATTTATCATTATGGATATGCTTTTGTTATTTGTTGGTTTAGTAATTTGGAAACTTATTTTGCCATATATAATTGAATATGTAGATGTCAAATTTTGGTTAAATCAATATTCTGTGACTTTAATTAATGTTCTGTGATCAAATTTCATCTGTTTTTGAGATGGGTTATATTTGAGGAAGTTACTTTACTGATTAAACATTCAATACTCTATCATCTATTTATCTGGTTAAGTTGTTGTTTTAATGATTTATGTATTTCTTGCTGTTTATATTCAATGTTACAGATTATCTTTGTGTTTGTTGTGCACCTGTGAGATCTTTTTGCATGCTGTTTATTCTTGAATGATGAAAAAAATATCAATTTTTGTTTTACATTTGTGTAACATTGCAGTTATATCACAAAACATTGTTCGTATTAATTAAGTAATATATTTTTTACTGACATTTATTATAGTCTAAATATAGTCATGAGTATGACACATTTAGTGTTTGCCTACATACATTTTCAGTTTTTTTTTAATGCATACATGTATTTATATGTTATCTTTGTTTATTGCTTGCTTTATGTTTACTCTTCCCTAATATGTACTGTTACACAATGGAAAAAGGGGAAAACTTAAATTTTGGTTTTTTTGCATTGTTTTTCAAATTAAAGGGGAATAATTCAGTGCATGTGTCGGGCTGGAGAATGCGTTCAAGATCATACAGCTACAGTTCATACGTCTCCGGGAATGGGCAACCTGGACTGCATAAACACGTTAGTTATCTGTGTAGAGGCAGTGTACTATATATCCATTCTTATAGTCTATATATTAACAGGCACCTTATGTTCTCTCTAATACCTATGCCCTCTTTGTTTTATATAATATTGAATGGGACTTGATGATAATATTTGTGTTATATAAAGAAACTCCTCTAACATCTTATTAATTAATAATAGTTTGTTTCAATGATACATCTTTGTTTTCATGTTAATTGATTAATTTGTAGCTTTGCATGGTTATTTTAATTGTTTTACGGCTGGCAAACAACAGGGTCTGAACATTTGTTGCATTGCCTATAGTTTTACATACCCATGTAAATATCAAGAATTGTTAATATCATATATAGTTGGTTTTTGGTGTGAACATTTGGTGCATTCATTTGGTGCATTGCCTATAACTGTGAATACTATAAATTGTATATATATAGTTGGTTTTTGGTGTGAACATTTGGTGCATTGCCTACTATAAATTGTATATATATATAGTTGGTTTTTGGTGTGAACATTTGGTGCATTGCCTATAACTGTGAATACTATAAATTGTTTATACTTAGCTGGTTTTTGGTGTGAACATTTGGTGCATTACTTATAGGTAGTTTACATAGCTATGAGTATTAAAAATTGTTTATATGTTGTTGATCATACTGATTGTAGCAGACTTTCTGTGTATAACCGGGCATAATTACTAATGAAAGATATAGGGAACACATGGTTTATATAAAAAAAATCCAGAGGTAGGAGAATTTGCTTAAACATAAATATTGTCTATGTTTAAAACCTAAACAGTACTGTGGTCTAGTGGTAGGAAATTCTTTTGGACAACCTGGCGTGGAGCCCTTAGTCTTATTCATGTAGTCACCACATACTTATGTTAAGAATAGGTTATTGTGTGGCATTCTTCTCAGACAGTGGTCAGTTAAAAAAGGATGTCACAAGGACTGTATTGCTTGCTCACAGAATTATTTTACCAAGTAAGGTATCTTGCACCATGTCTATGGCATGATATTCCAGTGAGACGGTTACCCTGACCTTGTAGCAAATACTGTCACAATATGACCTATAATGTGTTGAAAAGACCATTTAAAACAAAACAATCATCACTCTTGGTTAACAAACAGAATTACTTCATGTTGCACTCAAAATGATTGAATGAATTCCTGTCAATCAAATCACTTAAAGATGACATTTATTCAAAGCATAATTATGTTATTGTAACAGAATAATGATAGCGTAGAAGTGTTTTCTAATTTAGTGTATCTGTAGAAGTCCCTCCATGTGTGACTCATTTTAAGTTGTATGTATTTGTTTCTTTCACAATCACACACAGCATTACACCCCAGTACACTCACTTCCAGCTTATGTTAAAAATAAGTCTAGTGTTTGGTTAAATATAAAGCATAGTTGTCAATTGCAGTGCTCCCAAATTTAGGAGGGAGTCTCCCTATTTTTCACACACAATTTTCACTTATGACATCAGTATAATTCCTGAACATTGCTGATCAACTTGCTTCATCTTAGTGTGTTGAACAGAACTGTTTACAATGTACACTTCTATTTTGTCATATCAGGCTTTGCATATAGGTATCAAAGACATTTTAAGAGATTACATATTTTCTCCCTCATGGAAATTTTAAAAAGTTGGCAAGTATGATAATGTCACTACAAAATTCTTGTACAATGTTTTCCTGTGAACACAAATCCACAATAGGTCCCTGATATGTTTTTCCCCCACTTTTTTGCATTTCTATAGGAGGAAAAAAGTCTCCTCTTTGAATTTTATTTGATACCAATACATATTTTCTTGGTAAACTTGTATGTATTGTATGTTATGTCCTTGATTCCAGAGCTTACATATATGTGTACTTACCCTAATCCTCTTAGAACTAACTTTGTTCAAGTGCTTCCCAGGGGTCAAAAATAGTTAACTTCTGTTAGGGTCAATTAAGTTTGACTTATTAGCAAATATGTTAACTTTTTAAGTTCACAGGAACAATTTCAACCAAACTTGGTAGGATGCATCCTTCTAAGTAGGGAATGCAGATTTGTTCAAATAGTAGGGCTCAGTCCTCAGGAGCCGTTCCTAAGCAATGAAAAAATTGAATACCGTATCTTTTGATGAACTAATTACAAATGTAAATATCAAATGAAATTATAATGATTGCCAAATTGGGCCTAAATCAAAATATTTGGATTTTGCTTCCCCTCTCCTTATTACCTACTACAACTGGCCCTTCGAACCTTTTTAGTCCATCTCATCTGGACTGAAGGTCCAAGGTGGTCTTTTCTCATACACATCCCGCCCGTCGTCTGTCATTAACTTTTGCTTTAAACGACATCTCCTCTGAAACTACTGGGCAGATTTCAACCAAATTTGGAAGGAAGCATCCTT
>JAUMGZ010235213.1:0-10863 GCA_032359645.1 Pododesmus macrochisma | reverse complement strand
TTATAAAAAATGTTTCTAAAAATTGAACCAGTGACCTTGATGACCTTGAAATTTGACTGGTCTCTAGAGCTTGATGCAAGGAACAATTATGCGAAGTCTCATCAAAATATATGCATTACATAAGTCAAAAAGCTCTGAACAAGCTAAATGTTGACGGACAAACTGAGGAACAGACAGAAGGACTAGACCATGCCAATATATGTCCGTCTAATCGGCGGGCATATAAAAACAACATTTGCATTATATAGTTTTATATAGCAACTAAAAATGTATGTGATGAACCTACTGACGGTCAATGTTGTTCATCTGCCAATAAATACAATTGCTTTACTTGCAAAATTTAATTACCATATCATATTTTAAGGGCTTTCCAATTGCTTGCTATTCAAACATATGCTTTTATCTAACCAATAGGTCTTTTATATATATAATAACATTTGTAATATTCACGAAAATATAAATAAATATTTTCATTTGAATCAACAAAATAAAATGTAAGAATTAAAAATTGTGACTTAGTGACGTTCATGTAGTCAGGATTATAGTTGGTCCAATTGCAACTTTTTATCTATAATCATCACCCCATGAAATTAAAACCATGATTCAATTCTTAACTGCAATTCAATTTTTGTAAATGATATTCCTTCTTCATAAGTTAACAATATAACATCAACACAATATCCCCTTGGACATACAGTATTATTCTGATATTAAGTCAACTTTTTTAATGTCAAAAACCAAAAGTATTTGCAGTCAGTAGTCTGACCTTCAAGTCAAACTCTGTATCTATGACATCTGAGGTAAACTATACACTATAGGTAATGCTTTGTTCTTACCTTGATGTGCCCTCTCTGTGACATCATCAGCTGTGCTCCACTGTGTGACCGACGTGTACAGTGTGGATTTATCTAGTGGCCAGCCATTCTTACGACATGTGGCCTGGACGAGAGCAGTCAGATAGGATTCTGGTATGTGTAGTCCAGATAGCCACATAACTTGTGGTTCACTGTCGTTAACCTGTGAACAAATTTAAAGAATAGTTTTAATTATTAGGTGAAAAACAAATATTCAAAATTACATTTTTCATTTTCAATTACTATTTTGTCCCATTTTTGCATTCTTTCAAAATATAAAAGTGTTGTTTTTATCTTGTGTGTTTGACAGACAGAGAATCTTTTATTTGTAGATTAAGTACTGAAGATCTGAACTCACCCATCCGTTGTACTGTTTAAATCTTCTCTGAAAGTGAATCATCCAGTTGCCAAGAGATTTGAGTGTGTCTGGAGCAAGTCGTCTCCAGATGAAAGGAATCAAGCCATTAAAAAGAGCCTTGGCTACTTCGTCTAACTCACTACTCATACCAACTTCTCCAATCAGAGCCTGCAAACAGAAATATTGTAATAGTATTCATATAGTCAATTAGACAGTTCTTTTGCTGAATGCAACATTCTGTCAACAGTCATGTGTTAAATTAAACTTCCCATTATCAAAACTTTATTTTGTCGTTAGGTGTACTTTTTTTTAACTGTTGCGATATGCCAATATTTCTATTATAAATTATTTCAATATGACAATCGCTAGTTGAGTGTAAAACGTTGTTATTTGTACTATTTCTGGATTTTATCAACTGCAAAATTAATTAAAATTTTAGTTAATTTACAACGTAAAATTTCTCACCCTACGTAGAGTTGATAGTGATTTCTTCATCCTCACAATCAGTAGATTGAAGCGCTCCAGCTCTTGTAGCAGTACAATAGTAGTGGGTGCTACATCAAGTCCATACTTTTTCCTAATTTTGTCCATCTCAAACTCTGGCGGTAGCTTACTGAGCACTTCTTTGGCAATCTTATCTATAAACTCTTCACGACTGATGCCAGCAGAGGACTCGCCTGCAATAACAAACATTAGTTTTATCGTAACCAGGAATAAGTAGAATCAACAGAATAAAAGATGTTCTAAAAACTAGAGATATCCAGACTTGTTTAAATAAAATTATTTAGAATAGGGATAAATTAAATATCATGTCACAAGAAAACCTCTGACTAAACTAGTTGTCCATGTTGATCATTTAGAAGTCACCAAACACAAAATCAGGTGGTGTGGTTAAGAGGTTAGTGAGCCTGCTCACTTCCAACATATGACAGGAACTATTCAAAAGTTGCATTACATTTAATACATTTAAGGGTGATTTATAAACTATTTTTGAACTTGATTGAACTTCTTTTAATCTAAACAAAACTTTTGCCGAAGAATCATGCATAGACAATAGCCAATATTTACCACAAATACTAAGTCTCCTGTGAAGATAATTCTAAAACCTTTAACTGTATCAATTTTGATCCTATCATATGAACAATGAATCAACTAATGTCAACCTCATATAAATACCTTACAAACCATTTCTGCCTTTCATTATTCTAAAATTTGTCCCATTACGGTTTTCAAGTTACGGGTCCTAAGGTCACTAAAAAAATCTATTTCTCACAAAATACTGTTTCTTACTTAATAGGCTGCTTTAACCCAAGTATCTAGAAATAAACTAATAAATACAAAGCTGTTATGATACTAATTTTATAATATCCCACCTGATAAACTTCTCAGATATCATCCCTGACAGACTTATCAAATGTATTTACATAAAAAATTGCTGAGTGAACAGAAAAGTGACAAATTTTAAGCCCCCTTTCTAAAACATTTGTGCATGATACATAACTATGATATTTAAGTTTACAGACTGAAACCAATGCAAAAGTGGAAAAGAAATCAACAAATCATAAAACTCTTTGTTAATAGTTCACACATGACAAACATCTCCAATATTTCAGCTGACCAGCCGATGCCAATGCTGGAGTGAAAGGGGACTCAACAGATTTATAGCAACCTTCAGTTAAATTGGTTATTTTCACCACTCATAGTATTAAGTCATACCTGTCTGAGGTTGTAGCTCTATCAAATGAGACCACATGTCACGGGCAGCTTGAGTATAGTATCCAATCTCAGCATTTGGATGAAGACCAAAAACCTCTGGAGTGTTGGCATGGGGAAGTGTTTCTATGAAATCTGAAAAAAACAAAATCATTATGTTTATTCATCACAAACTGACGACCAAAAACCTCTGGAGTGTATGCATGGTTAAGTGTTTTTTATGTAATCTGTGAATAAACCAAATATAGAAATATATAGTTTAAAACAATAAACCTAAAAAATAAAATGCTGTCCTGACACATAATTATAAGACATCACGTATGTCTACCATCCTTGAATATTATAATTGTCACAAGTTTTTACATATAATTCAAACTAAAGCCAAATTATCAAAAATAAGTGTAAATTCTAATAATTCTCATTTTTGAACTCATTAATATATTTTATTTTACAGTTTATCTTTTAACATAATTATGTAAGGCCATAATAGATCAATAACTTGGTTTTCAAGACAATTCTTGTCAATTTAGATGAAGACAGGAGGCATTTTTTTTATTTACTTTTATTTCAAAGGTTAATACTTCAAAATATGGTCTCTTTGTAATTTGGCTTCAGTAATATTATATATTTCTAAATATTTCAAATAATACTTGTAAGGAAATTAAGATAGTATCCTTATTCTGTATATATCTCTCCTTTATATAACCCCATAAAATGGGCATTTTGTCAATAAAACCGAGAGGAGGGCCTGAAAACCAAGAATAACCAACTAATAAATTATTTTGCCTTGATCATTAATTAGTGCATAAGATACAATCATACACTCTATAACCAGATAAATTTATCCACTGTAGGTTGCTGCATGATTTCGTGATTTTCACTGTTTTGTGGTGTAAACATCTGTTTTTTAAATAACACTCACCAGTGTAGCTGTCGCGAGGTCCATCCTCAGGTATCTTGTAATCAACTTCCTCACTGACGTAAAAGTGGAAAGGCTGGAAGGTGTCAAAGATGAAATCACCCATGTACTCATCCATATAGGTGTTGAGTACACGACGATCAAAGTAGTCAATAGCTCGACCTCCGTACATCACCTGGTATAAAGATATGTAAGGAAAAATCAATACAAAGTCATGATTTTTACTTATAATGATTGTACTGCATGACATTAAGAAGAGAAACATCAACAGATAAATATGTATTATAAACTTGTATTAAGTTCAAAAGTATTCAAAATACCAGACAGCATAACAAAAGATCTACTTAAATCATAATATAGTTCTTCTTGCTTACAAGGTTCATATATTGGAAATTATACAACTATATCCACTTTATAAATATGTAACAGCTAAGGTTAAGTTGTAGATTATCAGTTGTTTTGTAAAAATGCTCCTGTTTTGTCCATCAAAAACCTTACCATTAAATTTGGAGCTGAATTACTAGTAAGTACTTGGGGACCAGTATTAAAGAGTTTGCATTGATTTGTGAATGTATGATTCATTTTTCTCAAATCTTCTATGTTATAACCACATAAGTTGAGACTTACCTCCCCTATCAGGTATTTTAAGCTGTTCCACGGTATCTTGATTTCGCCTTGTTCATGTGCCTTGGTTAAATATGTGTTTAAGATTTGCATGCACACACGGAAATCTGACTCATTAAAGTCATATGAGATGTTCCAGCCAATTTTGCCATATTTCCTACGTTCCTGTACGACAGCATGGAAGAAAGCCAAGACAAAGACAAGGGCGGGGAAGGCAGGGTGTGGACATTCTGCCAACACAGTGGCTGGGATCTTGTGATATGTACCCCGGAGGTTGAGTTTCAATCCATTTGGAGGCTCTGTGACCACCTGAATTAAAAACCAATAATCAAGCATGTCTGATTTTGTTTTAATTATAATGACAATAACAAGAAATAAAATTAACTTCAAAGGTGAAATTTTCTAGCATTTATTACAACAGATTTTTAATTAAAAAACTTTTCATGTATTTTGGGGAGAACATATTAACACAGCAAGTGCATGAAAAATTAAAAACAAAACTTCTCATTTCAATTTCAAATGAAATACTCTTCATATGAGGGTCCTAACTGCCTATTTTCTTAATGAATTTATACTAATGTCGTCTACTCAGCAGGCATTTGAAATTGTAGGTTAATATTGTGAAAATAGCGCTGGACACAAACAGCTATAACCCATACTTAAATATAGTGTACCAGTATTCTTAAGTGGTTTCTTTTAAGTCAATCCTAAAAAATCATTTTTAAATCTTAGATTAGCTGTGTGATGGATGCCAGGTCTATAATAATTTAACATCTAATAATTTTTACTCATGGCAGAAAAGTTATTCTCTTATTAAAATTCAAATGGTTTCATTACTTAAATTCTGGATAAAAAAAATATAGAATCTGAAAATGACTGTTGGGTTATCTCCCTTCCTTCACTGATTTAACAGTCATTGCCCAAACAACAAACACGAAAGGATTGTTTTGAATGTTGAGTCTATAATTATTACTGATTATCACATACATGTAGTTGATGCATTATACATGAAAAGAACACCGATCTAATGACAAGGTGCATACGAATACAACAAAACACACTCCCTAAACTAACTTTAAACTAGATAAAACTCCTACAAAGTTATTTCCAATTTCACTTATGTTTTGACCTAACTTAATTACTCTAAGACTTAAAATAATTGGATTTTTTTTTTACGAAACTGTCTGCACTCGTCATGAATACCATAATTAAGCTAATTAATAATTAAATTCAAATTTTGGTCTAATGAAAACTAAATGGAGACTTACTTTGAGAGATCGTAGAATACCGATAGGGAAGCCTGTACTTACTTTGAGAGATCGTTGTAGAATACCGATGGGGAAGCTTGGTGTCGGCTCAGTGGTCAACCAAAGTCTAAAGTCAGGATGTGGCTTACTGAGTTTCTCCAACTGTTTCTCAAGTTCCTTGAGCCACTTGACCAATAAGTGACAATTTTGTAACATTAACCACTGACCACGAGATATAGCAGTGTCTAGGTATTGCAAAGCTAGCTGTAAACAGATAATAATTAGACATTCATTGTATATAACTTTAGAATACTAATATCTTATTGAGAAAAAATAAATTATCTTTGAACAGAAGTTTTTGTTCATCTTATTATTACTTTTTATATGACTTTAGATTACAATAAATGTCTTATTGAGTAAACTAAAATGATATCTCTCTGAGGCCATATAAAAAAAATGCATAGGTTCTCAGGCCAATTTTTTAAAAATTGGATGAGGGAGGGAGGCTTTTTTTTTTTTTTTTTTTTTTTTTTTTTGAAATTCAAGTTTTTTCGGAAATTTTTCAGATGAACGTTTAATTATATTATTAATTAGTTTATTAATTCAAACAAAAAGAACAGATATAGACTGTCTTCATTGTTTTTTAATCATGGTGCATGGCCAGTTGCTGCTCTAGTTCTTTTAGGTATGCGACGGGGCCCGAGAACCTAGCATATTTTTTTTTTTTGGCCTGAACAGACTTTTTTGTTCATCTTATTATTACTTTTTATATGACTTTAGATTACAATAAATTTCTTATTGAGTAAACTAAAATATCTCTCTGAACAGACTTTTTTGTTTATCTTATTATTACTTTTAATCAATGAAACCTACCTTTTCTTGCCCTTGTCCCATAGACAAGAACTTGATCTTGTTTGTACCAAAATCAATTCTTTCTGCAAGTTTCATGAGATCACTCGCAGGATCAGATCCAGGACTCAGGATGAATACAATGGGGGACATAGGTGTGCTCTGCTCAAAGATAGCCTCAAAGCTAATAATGGGCGGAGTCACATATTTCTCCCCCATGGTAGACGTAACATACTCCTCCACTGCACGATAGATCCGATCAATACGGAAACAACGCAGTAACATGAGCTTTTGGAAATCACTGAGAGATGTAGCATACTTCATAGGGAAGGTCTGTGACTCTGGAGTATCATGATCGTACCACTGGAAAGGCAAATGTTTATAATGAAGTCAAAGCATACAACAATAACACTCTTCTTCTACTCGAAAATCCAGGCTATATCTATCATGTACAAAGATTTGTATGTTTGACCTGAGATACCAATGAAAATCCAGGCTATTTCTATCATGTACAAAGATTTGTATGTTTGACCTGAGATACCAATGAAAATCCAGGCTATATCTATCATGTACAAAGATTTGTATGCTTGACCTGAGATACCAATGAAAATCCAGGCTATATCTATCATGTACAAAGATTTTTTCTTTGACCTGTTTCATGTGAACTCTAACAGATCATGGCCTTAGTTATAAGTTATTGTTTCATGGGAACTCTAACAAATCATGGCCTTTAATATAAGTTATTGTTTCATGTGAACTCTAACAAATCATGGACTTAATTATAAGTTATTGTTTAATGTGAACTCTAACAAATCATGGCCTTAATTATAAGTTATTATTTCATGGGAACTCTAACAAATCATGGCCTTAATTTATGAGTTATTATTATAAATTATAAAATATGAATTCCTTTTTTTCTGTTCCAAGTAATTAAACATAAAACTATGCAGATATACCTTTTTCCAGATTTGTTCATTCTTTTCAATGTCATCAAGGATGGATCCCAACTTATCAGGCATTGCCTCTGCCAGACGAATACAATCCTCCCAGCCGGCATCTGGGAACCATTGGAAGGGACGACGTCGTTTGCTCTTCTCCAAAGCTATACTTCCCTGTTGAAAGAGCATCACAGTATTATAGTAAAATGAACTTCTTAATTAACTTGTTTATCACAATAACATCAGTTTTTATAATACAGAAACTTTTTCTCAATTATTTTGATTTTTTGTCAATCTTTACCTTTATAAAGAAGTCCAATTCATCCTGATTCACTCTGCCCTGGTCCTGCTCCAACTTGATGGTGATTTGGAAAGAGAACATCAACTTATGCTTCTCAAAAATACCTGGATAAAAAAAAAACATCAGTAAAATGTAATACTGGCAAAGATATTGATAGAACATTTTATAGGAATGAATATAATGTCTGTCAGTTTTATAGAGTTGAAATTACACTGGATATAAATATTCAAATTCAGTGCACCAAATGTATTTATCACTCCTCAAAAAAAGCAGACGTGACCTTCATATCTTATATTTGTGCATATTTTCCTTTTCACACGAGCATAGAATTTTAGAAAAAGTATCTTCAAAATTGACATTATTTGAAAACAAAGATTTCTTAAAAGCATTATACAACGTTAAATGAAAATAACTTAAATATACATATATAATTTGATACAGTTATTTACAGTTTATTACAGATTGAAAATTTTGAAAATCAGTAAACTTAAACTTTAAGTCTGAATTTCAAAAATGGTAGATGCATTAACACTGAATATATACCAGATTGTCATCGTACAAACCTGTGCAGCCATAGTTGTAAACATTGTGTGTCAGTGTGTCCATGATATTCCGTAGACGTTTCTGTAAAATAGCATCAGGAAGAGATTTCTTTAGGGAGAACTCAAACACCTCCAGGTAAGATGCCAGAGAATACTGGTACATGGTGTTAATGGACGACATCTCTGCCAAGATGAAGAACAAGATGGCACCCCGTCTTGCTGCTGGTCGGTACCCGTCACGAAGCTTGTCAATGTCAATGGCAGTCTTGGCTCCCAATTTCAATTTCTCTGTCACCTGTAAACAAAAGTTACTCAATACACTTTGAAAGCCATACATTCATTGAACTGGTTTCATGCAAAAATTCATATATTAACTGCCTTGGTTGACTATACAATCATACATTATTTATTGCCCTTAGTTGGCAGGAGATGTGAAGATTAGTTCACAAAAAGTGAAACATATTTCCTAAACATAAAGTTATTGTTTATTACCTTGCTGTGATACAAATCACATTTAAAACAAGCACATACAAAAACAGTGAACAACAATTTGATATGATTTTTTTCACTTAAACAACATTTAGTAATACATGACTTAAACATCAATAATTAACAAGATCTCTTCTTTTCTAAAGCGTTTGTATATTCTACCTAAAATAATTAGGAAAAGAAGAGAAGTATGGGTTATTTAGGGGGGGGATTATTTATGTCAACTAGCTGCATTAGTTGAGGAGAAAGAATAGTGGTGGGGTTATTTTGTAGAGGGAAAGAAAGATAGAGCATTGATATTAAGGGGAAGGTAAAAGAGGAAGAATTGTTTAAGATATATAGGAAGGAGCAGGAGATTTCACAATGGTAATAAGTGGAAAGATTAGGAAGAGAAAGGAATGTTGAAACCTTTTATAGTTGACGCAATAACACCTTGAATATAAGCAGCAAGTCAATGCATCGGTAAACCAGCGTCGTAGGTTTGTGTAGTGTAAGCATTGAGCGATCGATATTATTTATTTTTAGCTTGACTGGGAGGAGCTTATGCCTAACTTGCGGGAAACACACGTAGTTCTGTAGTAGGCATTATCCATGAATGACTTCGTTGAAGCCCTCGATCCCGGCCTTCTAACATATAAACAAGAACTTTATATGCGTTCTGTGACATCTGAGAACACGTTAAAATATCTAAGACCACGATAGGCAGAAGAATCTCTGCCTCTCGAACGAATGCCGTTTTCGTTTTAATGGTAGAGTTCCTCTCTATTATATAAATATTATATAAGTTTACATTTTCATGGCACCTAATATAATAATTTGAAAAGTCACAAGCAAAAGAGCCATTTGGCTCCTAAATTCTATAGTCTAAATTGAGCCTTGGACCTATCCAAAATGAATGAGTGATCAAGATATCACCTACATGTATATAATCAAGGAATAATAAATGCTCCTCTGCCAAAATTTTAAAGCCTTATAACTGTTTAAGACCTTTAACATTGTCGTTTGGATATTCAAACTGTGATAAATTGTTTTTTCTAAATAATTTGTATATTTTTACTGGCGGGTGTTTCTAGGTTTCAGGCGTCTCATGCCAGTCTTGGATGGTTGCTGTGTACAGCACTTCATCAATGAATAAATGCGAAAATGTATCATTTCAACCCAGTATATACATGTAGACCTAGCAGAATTCACACAACGGTCAAAACATGCACTTCTAAGTGTAACTGCATGCATATGATTGCTTCTAGTTTTAATCACCCTGTCTGTCCATCTGACTGTCTGTCTGTCCATGAATCTTCATGTAAGCACAACTCCTTGTACACCTTTCAATAGATTTCAATAAAACTTCACACAATGATAGTACAATACATGAATAGAGGTGTAACGATTCGCTGCGGTGCAGTTGAATCGCAACCTTTTATGTTCGGTTCTCAATATTTTCTACCGGAATTTTGATACACCAACGATACGTTTTTTAAAATTAGACTCGACGACTGCTGACTTTGTAAAACGCTTATAAACAGGTATGGAGGAGAATCGATCTCCCTTCACCCTTCAGTTGACGGAGTAGCCGATAAAACAATTCGCAAAATTTGTTTCACAGAATTATCATGCCAAACAGGTCAAACAACTAACATAACAAGTTATAGGGGAAACATGACATAGTTACGAAGGAAGAATCAAATGATAAGAGATCCGATAAGAACACAAAATTACCTCAAACTATAGTTCAACTAAAAATGGTAGGCATGGACTTTTTTCCAGAGCTGGTCATATGAGCTTGGCAAACTCATAAGGCTTTTTGCAATGTGTGTTTTGTCATATTCGATATGAGTTTTCTGTTTTGAAATAAATTAGTTTCTTCTTTGCTTTCTAATTGGTAGTCCTTTTATATGTTAATATAATTCTAATTGGTAGTCCTTTTATATGTTAATATAATTCTAATTGGTAGTCCTTTTGCAGTACAGATGTAATGCCATCATAAAAGGAAAAAATATCACATTTATGCTGCTCATTCTGACAATTAGAA
>JAUMGZ010235202.1:0-10864 GCA_032359645.1 Pododesmus macrochisma | reverse complement strand
CATGTAAATATGTATTAGTTTATTTTTATATAGTTCGCCTTGACAGAGGAGCGGGTTGTCTTGCTATTGAATAAAAAACATTCCAGTGAGTACGTGGACATTATATCCTACGGAACTCGAAAAAAGACAAATCTGACACCGACTCTTTTGTCTTATACTGAGATCTTCTTAAAATAGACACGAATAGTACCTTTTTCCACCAAAAAATAGCAAACGTGACATCTTCAGTTTGCCAAAAGTAAACTTCCCTTGTGTAGACAACAACGTACCCACCTAATCTGAATACAGTGTTTTGATAAACAAGAGCTTGCCCTAATTACCAAAACTTTATAACAAAAGAATTGCCTTTAATACAAAGCTTTTGAGGCAGGGAATATACATAACCTAGACTTCAGTCTGCATTTTGGAAGTGTATAGCCTCCACCATGATACAATTGAGAGATGTGACAAGTGTGTTCTGACATATTTATTATTACAATCCTAGGTTAAGGTTTCACGGTCTTTTTAAAAAGGCAAAATTATCATTTAAGGTGGCGTAAAATTCTGAAGTTTTCACGTTCGTATCAGCCCCGTATGGCGTACAGGTAAAGCATACATATCATCATCATGATGTTTACATTGTTCCTTGAACAGTAGTTCGAGTCCCCCCTGACACTGAACTAGGTGAGAGTTTTCTCTCTATAGGTCCCCTTTATATATCTCTGCAAGTTTAGGTTAGCTAAGTTGCTGCTGTTTTACCTCTGCAAGCACGTTAATACGTTTAACTCTAAAATATGACTTACTGTCTCTTAATTAGGACTTATCACCTTATTACAGGTGTTATGCTGTTCTGTAACTCCAGGGCCGTTGTTAAGGTTTGTAAAGTGTAGCTTGAATTAGTTAGCAGCAATTTCAAATGAGACGGTCGAATTGGTCTTAAATCACCCAACAGAAATATAATAATATAAAACAAATAAATAATTTAATAAGCAAAATAAATTGAATACGTTTATTTATTCTTTGTATTCAGAAATTAACGTTAATTTATAATTACAGTTTTGGAGAAAACTTGTTTTAGTATCAATTAAATTTCATTTTGTGTCACAAAACTATTGAAAAAGGTTAGGGATAGACCATCAACTCCCTTTGCCCTATGGGCCTGACTAAGAACGCAATGCTTTCCTGTAAGAAACATTGTATACTGTTTTCTAATAAGGACTTCCCAATAGGAACGTAATAAGTATCATTTCATACTTTAAACTTATTACCAAATAAGATTTTACTCTCTCCTAGTTGGTAACGTTTTTTTACGGCTTTCTATATACTATATATCTCCTTATACTAATACTTACTTATCTCCCAATAAGGTCTTAATATATCCTAATGAAGACTTTCCGACTCCTTATTATGACCTACGTATCTCCAAATAAAAATAAAATACCCTTTCTTCGTTTCCGTTTATTCTATTCTGGACATAACAATATCTCCTTATCAGGATTTGAGATAGAGTGGTGATAAAAAATGACAAAATGATTAAATGTTTAACGCGTACTCTGTGTATACATGTAACATGGCAAACTTTACAAAATTTATAATAATGAAAAATAAATGGATATATTATAAACATGAGTTTCTGTTTAACAAAAAAAACCCAGATATATGTTTAAAATAATGTATCAATATAATGTTCGTAAAAAATATATTCATTAAACTAACATAGTAATACGTTTATGAAGAAAGTTAACTAAACATATCATTTATCTTTATAAGTATAAGTATATATATATATATTATTTCTAAGAAAATATATTTACTTTTACTAATATAAATAAATACATATATTTACGGAGACATTTAAATATTTATGAATTTTGCAATGTCTGACATGCAATACCTATGTAAAACTACAAAACAAGATAAAAGGAAAATATAAGGATATACATTGGCTCCTTATGCTCTGCACTACATTTAGCAAGTGTACATTATAACAGGGAAACCTACTACACTTCATGTAAACAGTATATGCATTTCAATTTATATTTATATTAATAGCTGTTTTGATTAATACTTGGCAAAAATTAGCGATGATTAGATTTGCCAATGTTTTTTTATAACAAACTATGCTCTCATTAATGAAACGTCAGAAACATTCCGGCTTGACAATTCACGTGAATTAATATTTTTGTTGTTTTTACGAATATAATGTTGTACTATGAGTAATGCCTTCACACATCCTGTGTCATAAGCAGCAATACTTCGTAAACATCAATTTCTCTTCAGCCTAATTTAAGTATACAAAAGTGTACACTGAAACAGGACATCAATAAATATGTACATAAGAGGAAACAATAAAACTCTTTGTGCGAGAACCTCGTCAAAGATACGAATAAACCGGTATCAGCGAAAGCTAACGAGAAAATGAATGTGTTATTTTACAATAAAGAAGACCTACATACATTAAAGGTACAATCAAGCTAGTCAAGGGGAGGGGTAAGAAATCCCGGTGTTAATAAAGGACAAAAGCCACAACCAAACAATACTTTATAAAGAGTTTAGAAGATTGGTGAGCGCGCAGTCAAAATAGGAACTGTTAATGTATTCCTCTTGAATTTAACTAATTCAACGGTGCTCTGTTTAATTTTTTGTAGCAATTGTCCTAGACTCAACATTGGCAAAAGTAAGACATACATGTACAGATGTATAAAAATTAAGGAAAATCGTCATCAACTGGTCGGTAATAAAACATATTCAGGTTGTATGGTTGTAAGTTGATGATTACAACATGTTTACCTTTGTTATATATTTTTATAACGTTAACATCAATAATAGATAAATATTTCTTTATAAGCATGTCTTATTTATGATTGGTAAGAAGTATCAACTTGAAAACTTTGATAATGATAATGATACTGTTTTCTTTTTTGTGATGTTTTTTAAAGTAAATATTTTTTTCTAAAGCATTCTTTTGTAACTTTCAGCCACATTTTTCAAGTTTTTTTTAGAACAATTGAGGCCGGGTTCAAGCATTGTTGTAGTCAATTTTAAGGCCATGTCAGGCGTTTAGAACATGCTGTGATAGTACGACTTTTATAATTGTACCCGCGTTATCCGACATGTCAAGCTAGCAAAGTATTTTTAATTTAACATTTTCAGTATGATAAACGTTTTTCAGCTATGAAATTCAGGGGTTTTAAAAATTCCAGCTTTGTTGTTTGCGTTTCTAAAATTCGCAAAGTATTTCCAGTACACGGCAATCTTTCATTAACATATCATCGCGTGGACGCTATCGTTCATAATTAACTGTGTCTATGTGTATACTATGTTCAGTCTTGTGTAGCATGAATGTGTTCCTCTTTATATTAAAAAGCAAAATTTGATAGAGTTAAGTTATTTTGTATGATAAACTACTGTGATAAAATATGTTGACTGCCTTAGTACCTGCACTTAAAAGTGACGTATGTAACATTAAGTTTCTTACCGCAGATTATCAAACGTCAATTTGTTTTTAACAAACGAAAAGTTACATGTCACTTCGACAAATAGTTTTTAGTACATCAATGCTACATGAAGGCAAACATCAGATAACGCGCAGATGATAAGTTAGGCAGAGATATGTGCCTTTTACTTGTATTGGGTAGGTACGAAAGGTTCATACATGATTTACTGGTGTCACATTAGTCTGTATCTACGTTGACTTATCTTTTACTCGCACCATTGGCCAGATTTAGACCCAAACGTTCCATTAAGAATATTTTTTAACTAAATCTAGGGAAACCACGTGATTAAAAAATACAAATGCAGGGCACATGTTTAGTTGACATGATTAAAGGTACCATACATTAATTAATTCGTTTTTATACAAATTAATCCTTGTCATTGTTCAGCCTTTATAGATTATAAGCTACATGTACACAACTATAGAATAAGGAAGCACCACTTTAAATTTAATTTTAATATGCATCTCCTTGGTAATAATTTTCAGAATTTGGTAAGAACGATCAAGTCACAGAATTTTATAAATATTTTCTCCTTGTGTGCAAAGAAATGTTTATTCATATATTGAATTTTTAATATATGTAATTTGAAGGGAGGGGTACACAGCACATATTGTTTTTAATCATTTTGATTAGTAGACGTACTGCAATGATATATCTAAAATGTAATTAATCGAAAAACCAAGACGATATTCTAAGGCCGTAAGTCCATGGACATTTGTAAACAATAGGAAAACGTTGGACGAACCAAATATACATTTATTGACTAAAAATGGAAACATCACGAACTTCTATTAAAAAACAAGAAGTTTTTGAATGTTGTTGTTAATAATGTTTTTTTCAGTAAATTTTGTTGTTGTGTTCAGATGCTACTACAGCCATGCACGTTTCACATACTTTGTTATGGTAATGATAAACAGAAAGAAAAAAACTTAACAATCTTTTTCCGTTCAGGTTTGCGAGACTAAATTTGTTTTACCGTATCCTGTTCATGACCATATAACACTATGTGGTCTTTAATTTACCATCACGAATCAGCGTGCCTCGTCAAACAGTTTTGTTGTCTGCTTGAGTTGAGTTTTAAAGTCATATGAGTACTATCTTTATAATGACATTGGTCGACGTCTGCGGTGTCGTTTTCTTTTATTTGTCAAAATAATTGAAAACTTTAAATACACCTGTAGACGCTTGAACACATATATGTGACATGTATGTGACAGAAGATGCTCTGACGAAAGTATCACGGCTGACATATTCACTCCACCATGATAACCAGCGTATTGCCATTTTCATGAACACCAACGCCTCAAATTCTTGTTCTGCATGATTTGAAATATTACAGTAGCAATTCTGATAAATATTTAGATATATTCTGCATTCATTTCGTTTAGAAACACATTTTCCAGTACCAGAAATTCAACTTCAATGTATATAGTCTCCCATGTTAAACAAAATGCAAATAACGTGCAATATACAAAGGGCTTCACATATTTTTTCATGACGGTAAAGTCGCCCTTCTTACCTTAGTCTTCTATCAAAAAACAAAAATATGTTTATTAGTTGTATCGAATCGGTGTGAATATAACAAAATTTTCATTTTTCAAAAGAATACTAATGCATTTGACCAACGATGGAGCGCATATTAAATACTTATTGAGAATACACACTACGTGCTATGTAAACGGATTAAGTATATATCGCTATTAAACAGCATGTGAATTACATTTATTTGCATTTTGGTGTACGTATAAATTTGTAACTAATGTGTTTTGTAATTAACTTCATTTGCTCATGATCTTTTTTAACCTTGGTAACTTGTATCGTACATTTAAAATGCAATACAGTACAATACAGAGTATACAGGAAACGTATTTAAGATACACATCGTTTACATGTAAGTTGAAACAGTCAACGTCCTGCATACGTGCAGTGGGTGTATGTTGAACTTGACCCGTATTTGAATAAAACACGGAAATAGTATTTATCCATGGGGGAATCATATGATTCTTCAGATATACTTTCGAAATATAGCTTGTTTTTCAGCACATATAAAGCTAGATTCGCTCTTACCAACCCATTACAGCCCAACCCAAACCAAGCCCCAAACTCACCAGTCAAGTGTATGTACGCATCGAACATTTAAATACATACAACAAGTAAAAACATCAATACATAAAATATGTGGGTTTTTTTTTTAAAAAAAAAATGCTATTCTTGATATATATTTTGTTCTCTTTAATACAGATACAATAACTAACCAGACTTGTCTTTTGTTGCAAAATACGCTACATAGGCTAAATAACATGCTTAAAACCAACTACAAACGAAATTCTGTAAAACTGCAAATAATTATTTATATGTATGCATAAATGTTATAAGACTTCCAACACACACACACACACACACACGCACACACACACACACACACACACATTCACACATACACACACACATATAAACATAGATATTTATAACAATTGTCATACAGTTATTCATGTCATTTTTAGTAGAGTTTTAGCATTACAATTATTATGTGTAAGAACATGTTCTATCATTTCATATTGTCTATCGTTTCATTATATTGATATAGCAAGTTGAATGCCGGGGAGATTTTACTCCTCGTCGCCCTATCTTTGCCGCTCTGCTTTCATGCTAATGCTGCTTGTTCTATTCCTCTCCTGTTAATGGTTTTTCTCCTTTGCTCTTTCGTCACTGTGACTTATTCTTATGATGACAACTGCTTCCTTTTTAAACAGTGGAAATGGTTAACATACACCGGAATGACACGGAGGCATCGCGGCAGGTGACACATATGAAGTAGGAAACGCTTACCTATGGCACCTGGTTTCGCTTCTAGTTTTGTGATAGAAGTTTGTGATGTTTCCATTGTTAGTTAATAAATGTAAATTTTGTTAATTTGTCTGTGTGCGTCCAGAGGTTTCTTATTGTTAGCCACTGTCCACGGAATGACGGCTTTAGAATATCGTCTTGGTCTTTTGATATACTACTTCAGACGAACAGACTGAGTGCTTAACATTATATCCTCTTTTTCTCCGAAAAGTGTTGATATGTAATTAATAATTCATTGATTAACTGGATGTGGTTATTTCGAAAAAATCAACATAAAAATGGAACCATACAAACTGAAACTGGCCAATTATATATACAGTATCTAAATGAAAGAGACAAAAACGTATTATATGTGTAAGAGGATCGCGTCAAAGATTCCAGATCTTGCGACGAATAAACCAACATCAACATACTTTTAAGAGGAAATTAATTCAAAACAGACAAGACCTAGATATACAAAGGCGGGAGCCAAAAAGAGGATGTAAATAACTGGGTGTTTAGACCGAAAAATCAACCATTTTAATTATATTAAAATGGCCTTCTCCATAATTTACGTGTACGAATGGCCAAATTATAAAGTTTCAATGTATTCCCCTGGACAGCTGTTTCATACAACCAAGTCCGTGTCCACAGAGGTGACGGCATAATACAAATTTTATTATTATCAAAGAACAATAAAACTGACTGATAAACTGATTTTTTATTTATCAAAAGAGCCAAAATGTTAAACACAACACACCAATTCAGAATAAGTGAAACAAAAAGAAATAGGATTAACAGAACAAGAACTATTGACAAACCAGCAATACCTTCATCAAAATGTCACCCCCAGAATGAATACAAAACTGAGGCGGGCATTTAAAACAAGATATCAAACCAACTAAATGGGTGAGAGGACCTCGCTGTTGACCCGAATCCAAGTAGTTAATTTATTTAAACGTAGTTAATATATGAGATACGGCTATATACGTAGTGATGCTTGCTCCCGCAAAGTTTGTGTTGGACATGTTTAAGATTTAAGTGGGGTTTCGACATACATAGCTTATACAAACTTAAACGCAGCGAACCTTACAGACACCTAGTAAAACGTACTAGTCCTAGTGAAAGCGTGACACGGAGTCACTTTGATACCCGGCCTGTCGCATGCTTATCAGTCAAGTTTACATAAGTATTAAAACACACACATACACAAAGCAGGTAAAAACATACAGAATATACATAAAAAAGTTACCTTTTTCAAAAATGCCTTTTTTCAGACATATATATAGCACCGGTTTGTTTTTAAAAAAAATATTTCAACTGGTAATATCATCCAAACACTCGTTTGATATGTTGAATATCTATAATACGTATAGGCAAATACTATTTGGAAATCATGTAAAGAAATATTAATTTTTCAGACAGTAAATACATTTTCTCCAAAAAATCCAAATTTGAACAATTTTAGCTCCTTTTCCCAAAAAATATACTTACATCAATAAACCAAAATTAAACTTTATTTTCTACCACGTTGATATATACTGCATTCGTCTAGGACACGTTTTTGTTATAATGATCTGGACAGACTGACAGCTATATAGATAAATACACTGACAGACGGAGCGCTTCACATTATAACGTTTTGTCTTCTAAAAGTGCGGTATAACTGCTTAAAAACAATCATAATGTTAACAATATGTGAATTACATCATTTCATATTCTGATAAAACATTGATTTTCTTTACATTTAAACAAAAGAGTACATCGGAAATGGGATGTTTTTTTTCATTTTAAAAGAAAAAATCACATACCTTTACGAAAAGCTCCATTTAATTTCTTAAATCCAAGATATCATGAAGAATTCTTAATTTCCGAAATATTCAGACAAGGTACTAAGTACCTTTATCGCCCGTAAAACAAGCCGATTAGTCAATTTAGAATACTGATACTGATTTGTAATGTCAAAGGCATATTAACCAACTAGGCACGAACTGTATCCTACAAGTACTCAACACAAACAAGTACATGTATATTACACCGGTATATATAACACAAAATTTACAATATATACAGAAAACCAGTTTTCTGTAAAACACAATCTTATCAGAAAAAATGTACCCGTGCATTCAACCATGTTGAAATATTTTTTTGATTGGCCAACTTGCAGTTTCCTTAAATATCTGTTTAAAAAAGAAACTTATGGTGTCAAATTTCAAAATAAAGCGAACAAAACTTACGTTTAGTTCTTCATGATGTCTGTTCACGATCAGTTTTATTTATACGACATGGACATTTTTTATAAACGTTTACCCGGAGTTTAGCAGAAAAGAAGGATAAAGATAGTGAATGCTATTGAATAGGCTATGGTGTACTTCACTTGAATCTTAATTTGAAAACACACGTTTCATATATATACAATATAGTTTAAAGCCCAGACCCTAAGATTATATCTATGCAAATGTGTACATCTATGTATTTCCTTTCTACACGTGTAACTGTAGTAACGTGTGTCGTTTAGGATGGCGTTTGAAATACTATAGTGCAATTCTAATGAAATTTAGTAACTTTGTACACTTAACTGTATGTGTATCAAGTGTATGACAGCGTTCTCCAATACAACAGTTTGTCGTCTTGAGGTTCCGATGTTCAAGGCTTGATAACAGCAAACAGAGTTTTTAAAAGTAAACAAGATCGATGTTTATTCAAAACTAGGTTGACTTTACTTTACTCCATTTCTCCAGTTTTGTTTTACATCTGCATTAACACATTCCATAATTGAGGTAACTAATTAACTAAAATATATTTTAATATAGTAAGCATATGAGATGAATAATGCCGTAATGTCCATAAAGATTCGAATGAAATTCCCTGTCACAAGGAAATTTCAAATTAATGTTTAAGCCATCAGGTCTTCTATATGTTTTAAGAATGATATACCTAAATCCTAAGTTGATAATATATAAGAAATGTTAAACCGTTTGCGGTCTTGCCTTTCACGTTCAGCCCTTTCATCTTAACAATCTGAACTCGTGTTTTTTCAAGTGTGTTTCTTGAGTAAACGCATTTGAGTAAAAATCAAGCAATGCTTGAACAAATTTAAGAAGATTTCACAAAAGTCAATGGCAGTTTTTGTTTACTATCAAACTAACAAAAGCCTATGTATTCATATGTGAACGTTTGGGAGTTGGGTCTAAAACAGCTTTGCATTACAGGCTAGGGGAATTTCATCATAAAACGATACATGTAATACCATTTCTAGTAATACTTGAGAACAGGCAAGTTAGGAAGAAATAACTTGAATATGTAAAGTACCTCAGCAGTAAGGCCGGGAAAAACCCCACTAATGCCATCTTAACAAAAGACCTAAAACAATAACAAGAACAAAGAGATGAAAAGTAGGGGAAAATGCAAGATACACAAACAACGTTTCTTAAAACACCAGGAATCTCAGAAAAAAAAGAAGAAAAACCTGAACTAAGTTAACGTATTTAAACGGACAAACCATATGTAAAATATCTTAGACGATATTCTAAAGCCGTAAGTCCATGGACATGGGTTAACACAAGGAAAACGTGTGACGCACTCAGAAACAATAACCAAATATACATTTATAATTAAAAAGGAAAACATCGCGAACTTCAATTAAGACAACTATAAGCGAAACCAGGTGCTCGCGATATGGTTAGCCTTTCATGCTACACATGTGTCAACAACTTTGAGCAAATTAATAATAGCATTAACTTGATCCAATATTCCTCCCCTGCCTGGCAGAAACACCAGGAATATTTTTTTAAAAAAAAAGCAGCTAGGATCACTTCAACAACTGCACGGCGCATATAAATATGAAGAAAAAAACCAGGATTGGTGGAATAAAAAAAACGCAAGACATTGACAAACCATCAATAGCGGCATAACAAAATTCAGCACCAGAATAAAAATAAATGAAATGACGACATAACAAGACCAGTTGAGAGATGGCCGACTGTAGTTCGAGTGCGCATGTTTAATGCGCAGCACTGATTATCAGATGTCGTTCAAAAATAAAGTCTCAATTGAACTAAAATTTGATAAAACAATTAAAAAATGAATAAGATATAATACAGAAACACGTGACCTGCAACAATTTGAAAAAAAAACTACTACTAGAAAAATAACAATTTTGAATATGAGATCAGTAAGGCATTTTGTTGCAAATACTGTGTTTTTAGCCAACAATTTTACCTTTGAGACAGTCCCTCATCACTATTTGTCTGGTGGCCCCCTCTTTTTTTCTGTTTATAATAAAGATAATTTTATGCAGTACCTCATATACAAAATGGTCAAAAAATCTATTGCAGGGTTTTTTTATATTGGTTTAAATGTTAAAATTTGCCACACTACCCAGACTTCGGTCTGCTTTTAGGAAGTTTTATGGCCGCCATAATGATACAGTGGGGGGATTTGACAAGTCTGTTTCTGATATAATAACAGACATTATCCCTACAACATAGTTTGAATTTCTTACGTCATAGTTTAAGTTTCTACCAGTCATTAATTTGGCTTCATACTTGCCTGTATTCTAA
>JAUMGZ010235201.1:0-21026 GCA_032359645.1 Pododesmus macrochisma | reverse complement strand
CACAAACAGACAAAACTGTATATTTATTGTTTATATTAGGCATAAACAGACAAATACTGTATACTTATTGTTTATATAAGGCATAAACAGACAAATACTGTATATTTATTGTTTATATTAGGCATAAACAGACAAATACTGTATACTCATTGTTTATATTTGGCACAAACAGACAATACTGTATATTTATTGTTTATATTAGGCATAAACAGACAAATACTGTATACTTATTGTTTATATTTGGCACAAACAGACAATTCTGTATATTTATTGTTTATATTAGGCACAAACAGACAATACTGTATATTTATTGTTTATTTGGCACAAACAGACAATTCTGTATATTTATTGTTTATATTAGGCACAAACAGACAATACTGTATAGTTATTGTTTATATTAGGCACAAACAGACAAAACTGTATATTTATTGTTTATATTAGGCATAAACAGACAAATACTGTATACTTATTGTTTATATTAGGCATAAACAGACAATTACTGTATATTTATTGTTTATGTTAGGCATAAACAGACAAATACTGTATATTTATTGTTTATAT
This sequence comes from Pododesmus macrochisma, assembly GCA_032359645.1. Classification (NCBI taxonomy): domain Eukaryota; kingdom Metazoa; phylum Mollusca; class Bivalvia; order Pectinida; family Anomiidae; genus Pododesmus; species Pododesmus macrochisma. The sequence continues at coordinate 20,465 of JAUMGZ010235201.1, read as the reverse complement.
TAGGCATAAATAGACAATACTGTATACTCATTGTTTACATTTGGCACAAACAGACAATAATGTATACTCATTGTTTACATTTTGCACTAAAAGGAAACTGTATACTCAGTTTTTATTTTTTGTTTAGATAGAGGATACTGCATATTCTTTGTGTGTGGTTATTGGAGATCAAAATTATAAACACACGCTAGGCTCAGTTATGATAGATGATGCGGATAGGAATAAGGCATTCCTTTACCACAGGCGCGATTTGGCAAAACAACGCTACACAGACTGTCGAAACTTCAAACGTTTGGCTACAAGAGGTATTATATATAGACAAAATATTAATACTATGAAAGAATTTTGTCGCATAAATGACAGTGTTTACGTATTTAGCACATAATCAAATAACCAACATACAGCATAAAGATATTGTTAGCAGAGACGCCGTAAACATAATTAAAGTTCCGAATAGCTTCTGCAGGAGAGAAATATTTCAACGTCCACATGTTGAGGTCTAATGCCAGTGCGAAATTAGAATTGATCAATGGAAAATATACATTAAATATTTTTGACTGAAATTGGATAAATGTGTGCGTTTTTTAATTCTTCTGCAAAATAATAACATTTAATATAGTTCGTAAGATATTTTCAATATTATGTACAGTGTAATGCAGATGAGTTATGGTAACTAAATCAATCTCTATAGAAATGCATTTATTGCCAACTCACTAATTATGTTATCTGTAAAGTAAACATGGTTTCCACAAAGCACAAGCGTATATCCAATAAAACATGCATTATACCATTAGAATGTCCTTGTATTTTATGATTTTATGGTCCATTCTGAAAAAAACATATTTTCTTTCACACTAAGCGTTGAAACAAATGTAAATGCTAGTCTTTATATTTTCAGAAATGTCTATCGTAAAGTTTAACGCCAATGCATTTAATGAAAAAGGATTCCGACAGTATGAATTCTTGGAGGAAACTGAGAGCAATGTTGAAGCCATGACGCAATATTTAACAGGGACCAGTGGTAGCAACCCGGAATTCAAGGTAATCTTTCTTATCGATAGATACACTGACAAAGAATCTTTCACATCTTTTATACAAGTTTCTTTGTTTGAATCAATAATTGTTCTTTTGAAAAAGAATATTGACTTATATATTTACTTACTGCATACGTAAAAAATAACTTTTTGCTTCAAATTATGTAAAACATTACATACAAAGGTTTCTTTTTAAAATTTTAATTTATAGATATTAATATGATTTTTAATGGATTAGTTTACGTTCAATATACATTTACCTCTGTTTATAAAGAACACTAACCTACTAAATACATAATTAGTCAATGTAAAAGTAGTAATGTTTACCTGGTTAATAGCAACCTGGAACTGTTTGTAAGAAAATAATCGAGTTTAAGACATATACATGTACATATAAACATATTGTAGAACAATGACAGCAGCCACCGTCTTATAGATCTCAGCAATTTCCACATATTTTTAGTTTTTGATATAAGGCATTACACTTAACCCCATCTGTGATGTTTTGACTTCTTGTCCAGAACTATAGGTCATAGTTTAGCAAAAACCTAATATAGACGTCATATTCATGGTTCCCCTTTAGCAATATGTCGGATGGAGCTGTACTGCAGCTATATCAAATATAGCTACAATGGACTGGTATTAGATGAGACCATCTCCGCGTCTTGTCAAGAATTGATATCTATATTCAGATTTCAATTAAACTTGCCATCGATGTTTCTCGTATGACCCCTCTTTGAGAAAAAAATCTTATATTTATGAACCAAATCTAAAATAAAATCAGGCGTCTAATTGACTGAACCATTTCGACTTCTTTTTCTTCCTTTTCATCACATTAAGCTGTTACTTTTCTAACATGTTTTCCTTTAAGAATTGTGCCACAATTATATTGGCTCTGATTGCCTTTGATCTTTCCATTTCAACTCAAGATTGGCTGATGTAATTTATATAACTACAGCGCCATGAAGAGTATTTATAAGATTCTTAAATGTATGTCTAGTCTTCTAGTCTCCTGCGGGAAGTAGGAACATTAAGGCCTCATTAACTGCTTTAACCACACCGTGTGGTTTCATGCTGGGTGACTGTCCTAAGTCAGTCCGCATGGATTTCTAGTCTTGAGGATTGTTGTGATGTCAATTTATTACCGTACATTCTAGTGCTTAATTGTTTGAAGCAGCTATTGTTTGTCAATGTCTCTCGTTCCACTCATCCTGTTTTTCAAAGCGTGAATATTTTAACTTTTATATTCGTCATCTTTTGTTGTATTATTGATTGTGTTTACTTCACACAAATCTAACTTGAATAACTTTTTTATTAGCCAAATCTGCGGAACGCAGTTTGGGCTAGCTATGAGGCTGAGAAGGTCTGGAAAGGAAATTTCAATTTTGCACGTTTTGTTATATGGCGATATTATGGCAGTAAAGATGGTTTTGTCCGGATTTATCCGGGAATAGAGATCAGACGGGAGTACGATCATGAAACAAGACCATGGTATGTATACATCACATTAAAATAATTATTTCAAAGGCGATACACAATTCTGAAGAAAGTTTTACACATAAAACATAACGCTTAAAGTCCTTGCAAGAACATCTGCAATAAGTATATACTTGCAAGTTCGTAACTTTACTGTAATACTTAAATTCTCTTTAAATTTGTCTTTTTCTAAATCTGAAGCTTATGTTACATAGTAAACTGATATTTCTTCAATCATTAGATATTGTTTTCATTTTCTCATCTCGTAATTTAGAAATGGTACTCCACGCAATAATAGTTAATGATAAAGTAATTAGACAGATGTTGAAATTTCGTCCCTTTTCGATAATAAATATTTATTGATGGCCAGTTTCGGTTTGGAAATGTGTATTTCTGACGAGGTTAAGATGCAAATGGCTGTTTTATTTAATTGAAAATGTCTTAAATGTAGTCATATACACATGGACATCTAAATGTTTATAATATTTTACACAGTTGAAGCCAACGTAGTTAATTACATTTTTATGTATGATCGTTTCTTTCAGTATAACCCTCATTTTCGTCACAGAACCAACAATATAAGTTTCAGTTCTTCCTTTAAAACATAAGAATTATTGATAAACATTTCTAATATTATTATTATAATATTGTTAATAAGCGTGTTTTTGAATGAGACCGTGCCATTTTGAATTTTTTTTGGGATTTGATTGGTGCATGTACCTTTCGTCATACCTATATGCTTTACTTATCTTTTCATGTTTCAAGAACTTAACATGATATTAGTGTAACATTATAAACGTTTATAAATATTTAGTTATATATTCAGTTTAGTTATAATTCGTTAGGTTTAAAGTGGCACTATCAATGAAGGGACAAATTGTTGTGACAACACCGTACGTAGACTCGTGGGGAGCTGGATATCTTCTTTCCATTGTTCACACAATCCAACGAGGAGGGTAAGAGCTAACTTAGGAGTCACTATATCAAAATATACAGCGGTAAAAATAAAATAAGTTGTGAAGTAATTTTGTTTATAATATTAATAATACTGATGCATGGATTCAATTTGTCAATGTTTATGCTTTTTCCCTATATTTATTTCTCATGTCTCATAGTTTCCAGCTAAATCATGAATAGTTGTATAGTAACGATAATTATTAATGCATGAATTATTCAGTATTATTGGTTAATTTTATCAATGTTTTGACTTGTGTGAGTATTTTTTACCACTAAGTTTTGTACTGGGTGGCCGTCCTAAGCCGGTCCGCACGGATTACTAGTCTTAGGATTGTTTTGACGTAAATTTTGATTTCTTTTTTTCCGGTGCTGAAGTGTTTGATGCGGCTTTTGTTGGTTTGTCGATGTCTCTCGTTCTGTTGATTCCACGCATCTTGTGTTTTACTAACAGCATCATTAATATGTTAATTTGCAATTTAATATATATTGGTTGACAGGGACGACAAGGAGGTGGATGGAGTACTTGGAATGGACATATCTATGCATTATTTCTATCAAGTTATTCTCCAGATATACCCAATATGCGACAACGCACAATATAGGTGAGACCAAAAGTATTTAGGCTATTATCAGGGTAAAGATGTATTATATAAATTAATATTAGTTTATACAGGATTGCAATGTTCAACTTTTGAAATCCGTTCTCTAAAATAAGATGTAAGCGTTATAGACGTGACTTCCAAGAGAGTTAGTAAGTGAAAGGTCGACCATATATTGACTATTAATTATAATATTAATATCAACATTATAATATTAATAATGTTATTAGCGTTTGTTGATCACTGACAATTTGTAATGCATATGTATATTGAAAGAAGGAAATACAAAAAAAGAAAAAGTGAAAGGTCGAAACCCAACTTTCTAACAAAGTCACTCGAAAGCCACTGCAATTTATATACATCATTACAGAAGACATTCCTCATATTTATAATAATCACTCATTTATAAATACTGGGATATTTATTTAAAGTTAGATGAAAACGTATTTGTCACTTCACTGAATAAGAGTTCAATCTAGACACAATTAATATGAGTTTACTGTCGTAATTGATTTCTGGTTTTCTCCAGTAAAATGATAGTAAAGTTACCAAACCTTTTCATACTGTAACAGCTCTATGTGTTACATGTTGTTTGAATCATGGTTTGACCAACTGGTTGAAACGTTTTAAAGATACGTGCTACTCACATTTCTGTATTTACCTATTTTTTTGTTTTAACTCCTCTGGCATTTTCCATAATATTACATTAGAAATTGTTTGCCCATTGACCCCTATATTTCTGAAAGTATTTTTAAAATATACACCTTATATACCCATCTACCAAAATATTAAAACATTTGTAAGACTCTTTCCCTATTATTTCTGGCCAATGAAAATCTATTTATTCCATATATCACTTATGAAAAATCTAGAGGTGTTCTTTTTCGTCAAAATTTAAAACGCTTGTATATCAAAAACGAGATAATTGACCTATCCTTATTTTTGCATAAATGAAAAGCATTTATGTCATTGACTTATATAATGAAAAACAGCCAACCTGTGCGACTTTCATTCCCAGTAGCGGTCATCCTTAATACAAAAATGCAATCTAAATCATGTCTCAGATATATCAAAATCTTGAAAGAAATGCATAGTTGGTCAAATGGTGAAAATTGGTATTAAAAGGGGCACTCTAATTTAATTTCAAACATCTTTTTGTAAAACACATGTTTCGGAGCTTTGAATTTTCACATGTTAAGTAGAAATATAGGTTGTTCATAGCCTTTTTTATATTAAATCTACGCTTTCTTAAGTAGATGAGGAAGTGATGTTTCATTGTTTTATAATTTGCTATACTTAGTAATCGACGATGATTTTAAATTCTGCTAAAAGAAATTTACGATATTTGCATGATGTGGCTAGGTAGCCATATAGAACAGATTAATCTCTTAACATTTTTCCTATACAATGGCATAACTGTTTATTTTACAAATATATGTTTTCCAACAGCTGTATTCTTGTTGACAATAGTGGATTTATTGTAATGCATAAAGAATTTGTGAGCGAGTTAGACCGTGATCCTCAATTGACGGATGTACATATAGTTTCAAAGGTTTGTGTACACAACCTATCACGTAATAATATATTCTATCTGAACGATGTTATGTGACAATAAATTAGTATATTAGATATAGATATAGATATTAGATATATCTCTTATTCATTAGAGTATGAAATTGCAGGTTAAAGAAATAAAATCATATAAATATTTTAAGAGTACTATGTGTGGTTAATCTAATATGCCGAATAACGTTCTAGTTTGTTTTATCTACTAGGTTTGTACGCATACTCACGAATAAATATTTATATCCAATAAAATGCAAACGTGTATATGGAAATAAATCACCAATACATATATAATATATAAATTCTGAATGGGTAGAAATGCTCTCTGTAAAAGAAAGGCCAGTCTGCGATTTCAATTCTAGCAAGGCCGAAAATGTCATTTATCATCAAATAATATCTTGTGTGTTTTAAAATTGTACATGCATTGCTTGTTTTTCATAGGAGAGGCAATTAGCAGCACGTCTGATAGAAACAAACATTATGTCAAGACATAAATGTACAGATTTTGACAATCGTAATAAACAGATAACATACAGGGTAATGTATGATATTTACGTTTCATTTACAAGTATAATGTAGCCTTACTCATGACTTATTTGCAGAAATCTGTATATTGCATTTTAGATTGTTGGCCAAAGTGCGGCACATCAATATTACCCTTCATAATATTACCCTTCATATATATCGAGTCCCTCGAACTTGAGGTTTATTCCTTTTATTCGTTCGTTCATTCGATTTGCTTTATTTAACGTTCGTTCATCGTTTGCTCCACCTGTGTAATACATATATATTGCCGGAGATTACAAACATACATATATTGGTGTCAAAGGGGACAATTTGGCGAGCACATTCAATGCAAATCTAGCATCTTCTTGTTAGAATTCAAACGAAAATATTTATATTGAATACTACTGGCAACATCCTTTCAGTTGTACAGTGAAATTGATTTGTTTGTTTCAGATACAATTTCCCAACGAGAAGCCTTTTCAAAGCGAGACAACTAATTCCTTGTCTTATGAGATGCATCCCATCAAAGATAGTAACCTGTTCATTATTTTGAAGAAATCAGTTGAGGCGAATGTTGTATGCTGTTCAAATGAGGTACACTTTTATTAGATTTGTTTTCATTATATTTGTCTTGGAATATGTAACGTCAATTTGTGTATCAAGAGAAAAAAAGTGTAAAAACAGGATGGGATAAAATCAGTTGTAAGAAAGCGATTGACTTAAAATAATACTGTAACGTCTTTACAAATTGATAGACCAGTGTACGGTCAACTATAAATTAGGCACTGTATATGATAGACCTGTGTCAGATCAACTGTAAAAATAACCACTGTAGAAACATACACTGAAACGGATAGTCTAGTGTAAGATCAACTGTAAAATAACTAACACTAAAACGGATAGACTAGTGTAGGATCAACTGTAAAATAACATACACTGAAACGGATAGTCTAGTGTAAGATCAACTGTAAAATAACTAACACTAAAACGGATAGACAAGTGTAGGATCAACTGTAAAATAACATACACTGAAACGGATAAGATCAACTGTAAAATGACCAACACTAAAACGGATAGTCTAGTGTAAGATCAACTATAAAATAACTAATACTAAAACGGATAGACTAGTCCTCCTCCTCCTCCTCTTCCTCCTCCTCCTCCTTCTTCTTCTTCTTCTTCTTCTTCTTCTTCTTCTTCTTTTTTCTTCTTCTTCTTCTTCTTCTTCTTCTTCTTCTTCTTCTTCGTTATAACATCTCTTCCGGGTAAACAACATGCTTTTTGCATACGAACATAAAGTGTTTGTTTAAGTACACTATTATTATACAACACAATTTTTGTAAATTGACTGTAGTGTGGTCTCTTTTTATTGATTGTTTTATTTCAGAAATTTGTTTCTCCCAGCTCACAAAAGTGTATAACGGACAAAACTTGTGACTGTCTCTGTTACGAAGACGTGAACCACGATTCATCAAACGGTTGTCAAATCACAACGAAGTACGTGATATACAATAACACGTCTGTAAACATAAAATTCAATAGAATATCAAATATAGAGACTTTGTATACTGTAGAATGTGTATATCTATCCACTCGAATTTGTTTTCCTTTCTATACGAGGGTTGTCCGTAAAGTTCGTAGACTGTCGTATTCATATGACGTTTTGATATTATATATTTACCATATAGTGTTTCTATATTAAATTTGAGGAAATATATTAAAGTGAATGAAAGCAATATCATGAAAGTTAAATATTAACATCCAGTCTACGTTGATTTGATTAATTTTATTAAAATTGATTTAATCTAAATAAAAAATGAATGTTTCAGCTCAACTTTACCAGCAACGTGTGCTGCTAAAACTCCGGATTATTCCGGCACGACAGTAGAGGATGAAAAAGTGGATGATCTTCCTCTTTGCTTTGATCCGAGGTGTTTCGACAGGAAAATCAAACTGTAAGTCGTATTATCGATGTATTTATATTATTATCACCAAAACAAAAAATAGTCACTATCTATGCATGTATACATTGACCTTAACAACATTAACATTGAAATTAAAAAAAAGGTTGTAGACATTAATCAAATTTTCTTTTTTATAAAAACATAGAAACATACCTTTTTATCCATTATATTCACTCAAATAAGTGGTACAACCAGCAATAGGTCAGGAAAATAAGCAATACCAACGATGCATTTCCAACACTTATCTCAAATAATGTACGAAAAGAACTAGACAATACGCTAGTCGAACTCTATATTTGATTTCCACTGTACTGACAGCTTGTTCAGCTTAACACTTAATACATGCATATTTCTTACTAACATTAGAATAACATTATGTTTAAAGCAGAAAGCATCCGTATTACGTTCTGATAGTTTTACTCTGTTTGTTGATATTGATCTTCATTGTATTTCAAAGCTTTCAGACAGTTTCTTTTTTGTATACAAATGACCTGATTTAAATATCATTTCTATTTTGCACTTGGTAAGGTTACACATCAAAGCAGTCATGTATAGTGCAATATTATAAGTTATAGGGCATGCCATATTTATTGCAGATCTTGTTACGAGGTAGCAGGTTGTGGATGGTGTAAAGTCCTACCTAATAATAAACTTCTATCTCAGCCATGCTGTCAGTCATCAGATATCTGTCCTTCAGGGTTCGTAGAAAAAGGATTGGAGTGTCCAGGTAGAACTTCAAGGATGAGTGATTTAAAATATTTGCTCTAATTAGTTAATTATTGAACAAAAATAACGAAACGTTTGCCAACGTTAGTGATTTGCTCGAAGAAAGTATATAAAAGGTAAAAAGTCAACATATCAAGAACTTCTTAAAGCCTCTGTAAAAGATAAATACACCATAACAAATAATGTTCCACTTTTCTCAAAACTTAATAAGGTCTCACTTATCCAGGTGCAACATTGCTACTGTAATGACAAGTTTCAGGATAATTTTGAATGCCAATGCTTGCTGCTCTTGGTGGCGATTTTATTGCTCGACCTTGAGGGTAGGCTTGTTTTTGGAGGTCCGGCATGGATTTTCAATATGATTAACTTGCTATCTTCCATTTTATTGCTGTTAATTATTCATGTTTATTATTTTTACCTTTCACTTGGTGCATTAAAACTCATGATCATCTTTTAACTTCCGAGCATTTTGTTGATGATAAGCTTTAAATTAAGGTGGAAAAGGATAGGAGTCACGTGACCGGCTAATAAAAAATATGTAACCTTTAAAAAGTAGAGTTCATGTTTTAGCTCGACTCGGCGTTCCCTATGTTTTTCCTGCAGCATGGAACACATCAGAAAAGAAACATTCATGATAGACGTTAAATGCCTTTCAAGGAAGTAAATGTTGATTATCTGATCATATTGATCCAACAAGCCAATTTATTATGGTCCTGCATAAGCCGCATTAACCGGTTTAATCACACTGCCCGGTTTCGTGGTGCTGGGTGTCCGTTCTTAGTCTGTCCACATAAAGGTTAATCTTGAGGATTGTTGTGACGTCAGTTCATATCTATTTTGGTACTGTTTTATTGCTGCTATTGTTGGTTTTTGCATCTTCTCAGAAAAACGGTTTTGTTCGGGTTGTTTAAGTGTTAGTCTTTAATTAACTAGCGGGACTCTCAGCGGGCAATAATACAAAAAATATATATTATAAAATGGTAAATTATGATACATGTAAAAAAAAAAAGTATTTCTGGTACATCTGAATGTGTTATTTATTTGATGATATTTGTATGGCAGTTGAAACGAAAATCAGTTCATTGACAAATTCATTCTTAAAAACCATTCAAATGTAGCATTTTTCAGATATTGCAAGAGAGGTAACTCTTGATTGCTGGTCGTTTTCTTTTGAATCCCCAAAACTTTCAACCTTGTTGGCCTCATTAGCATTGTTTATCGAGGTCTTTTCTGTTTTAAAATCATAAATTCATTTCTCTTGAGCGTCTATTTATGACGTTGGATTCGAAGCTAGACCTGGACTGCAGGACGAGGTTCTCTCAAACTGAGTATTGATTCCTTCGTCTTATCGATATTTTATTTATTTGTGACCTATTTAATTTTGCAATCTTGTATTTCTGTCAAGTAACAAATATAATTTAATGTATTTATGTACAATTAATAAATAGATAAATAAATAACAAAAATATTGGATGCATTTTTCAAAAATATTGTACTCTTTTGACAGGCAAAGACTGCCAGTGTGATGCTATAACAACAAAACCAGTAACAAGTACAGAAGCCACTAGTACAGAAACACCTGGACAGGCACCACTTGAAGTCAAAGACATCGTTTTAATAGTTCTAGGGTTGATAATATTCATATTCATCATTATCGTGATCGTAATATGTTACTGTAGAAAATGTAAAAGAAAACCACACAACCCAGAAGATGATTACATTCATCCTATTCCAGTTGGAACAAGGACAGGTCCCGATGGCATTCACAATCCACAGTACCCAATGACATATGTGCAGGAGGATAAACGTACAGAAGAAAACGACATTCCAATGGAGTATCACGCAAATGCTTATAACAGTTTACCCACGTCTTCTAGTTCCTCATCCGGTGTAACATCTCTCCCATTACAAACACAATAATATCTTTAATGCAGCATTTCTTTTCAAAGTATGCAAGAAATGTGTCAAAATAGTAGATACTTATGGTAACCAGAATATGTAATGACACCAATGATAAACCGTTTTAAGTCAAATTTTGAAGATAGGCTTACATCTAGCTATAGATAATTAAAAGAAAACAACTGACTTTTTCAGGTGCCTGCAGTATGTAACTTCCACCTGATTCAGGATCAAGTGTGGATAGAAACTTAATTCTTCCTTGCGTCTGTTTTCAATTTTTAAATAGTTATATGAAATATAAAGTTTATATGTTTAATTGTTAAAGTTGAGCATATAGCACGCTTAATCAAAACCCAACTCCATCGTTTCTTTTATCCGACTGGACCGAAGTTCCCCGATAGAATTTTTCCATTGATCATTTAATTTATTTTCTCTTTTCCAATTTCTGTAAACATTTCAACTTTACCTGACAAAGCATCCTTATGGTAAGACGTATAGAGGCATTTAACAACCAAGTCTATTTTTTATGTGAGTGACATTTTGTTCAAACATTCGGTTTAGTAACCAGGGGATGTCACCAGAAAATCAAAGATGAAAATGTTTGATAAACATCAATTTTTTTTACAAAAACCAAGTGAACTGACGCTTAATGCTTGTATATATAGCAGCCGTGCTACGGAGCTTATCAAATATTTGAAGCTTCTGTCATGTACTTGATATTAATAAATGATAAAAGGTTTAACTTAACTCCTTGTGCACATTTATTGCCTAACACTTGTAAACATTTGGTCATCGTAGGTGCGAACGGATGACTTCATTTTTTTACCCTCTATCTAATTATGCTGGGTTTTTTTTTAAAAAAAAATATATATTTGACAAACACTAGTGTTCTGCCATCTCGAGATTTGTATGCGTTAATGATCTAGTTTAATATTGTACATTGTACGTACTATAACGTTGCTCAGTCCCAATAAGTCTTTAAAACAAGTGCATAATAGACAATCATGCCGATCATAAATGGAATGTTAATTTTCTCACTTTTTATGTAACAAAAGGTTATGATTGTCTATGTAGGTAATTTTAACAACCAGACAATCGCCCTGATCTCTACACTTTTATGGCATCTTTACATGTTTCAATTCTTTAGTGACCTAGGTGACATTTTGTACATAAATCTGAACCTGTCACCAACATTAATGTCCAAATTGCAGTGGTCTAATCGAGGTCAGTATCTTAACCTCTTTACCTTGTAATATTTAAACGAGCATATCATATTATCCATAATTGTAAGTAATCTTCTGCTTTCGATCCAGATGAATGCTTACTCTCGAACTGAATGGGATCCTTTTCAACTAGTTCTGTTCTAGATACAAAGAGAACCGATATGTTAAGTTGTAACTGTACATAATGAGTATACAGGCAGCTATGTTTCATAACAATAGATTTTATGTTTATGTTTTATTTAATCCTTTTTGCTTCTCATGATATTTGTCGGTGTTTTTCTTGGTTGGCAGTCGTTGTAATTACGGTGTCTTCCTTTCTAAATTCAAAGTACATCATCTTTAATCGAAATACACATCCCTCGTGCACTTGAGATAAAATGATATGGTTAAAGTAAATTAAATCCACTGCATCATTTACGTATAATTGATACATTTTTATACATGTTTGCGTCCACTGCACAGAAATGTATTGACACTTTAATAGAAAAGTGCCTGTACCTTTGTGATCCTGAAAACTGACTTTATAAATACACAATTACTTTGTCCCCCTTTTTAAAACGCTTCTTGAGCATTTCGAATTTCAAATTGATATTTTAAACAACGCTATATATGAACAGTATATTTACTGAATTATTTTCCAATGTTTTACTTTTTATCTCCTGTGGGAAAATTGAGAGTTTATTTACCAGTTTAACTATGCATCGTCGGATACCCACGGTTGATTTCATTTCGCTCATTTCACTTGTCATAATGTAACTCTTTATACAATTTTATTATTTTGTTGGTCATGTAAACACTCATTTAATCAAATTACCTTGTTATTGGAGCAGCTGACTTGGTCTAACGTATGTGATATAAATATAGATAAATGTTATATAATACTTTGATTAAACTCCTGCTGTGCTAAAGAACTGCTGCTTAACCCGGCACTACAAGGACTAATATATTATTTTTCTTTTCAACTTCAACATAAATTGGCCTTAACCAATACCGTGCAAACCAAACATATTTCATATAGGGGCCGATATTTGTTACGGGTCCGAAACAGAGTTATCGTTCTTCTTGTGTTGTAAACAAAAGATTGAGTTTTTTTTAAACTAATATGTTGAAGTTGGTAAGCTACATTCGTTACAGAAATTCATCCATAACGTAATACAAGATACATAATTTCAATAAATTTTAAATTAGACTCGAGTCTCGCTCTCGACCCATATACTTTTTACTGATACTTTATTATTAATATATCCCATATTAGAACATCAATGTGCATTGTAACTTATAGTAGGCACTTCGTCAAAATTGACATGAGACGGTCTGCCTGACTTTGATTAGTTTTTTTAATACGAAAACAAGTTGTTATTCTATATAATTACACTGTAGCTTTATATAGAAACAATGAATTTGTTGAACAGCTATACGGCAAATCAAAAACAATCTGATTAAAATGCAGTTTTCTTATGGCGTGAACGCGGAGAGTGTATGCGTTGCTCGCTAAATAACAAATCTGTACTTTATTCAGATTGAATGACGATGGAAATTTACACAACAAAACAATGGCATAATATCTAAAGAGGTCGTGGGCGGGAAGTCGTCTTAAGAAAGCAAAACTGCAGCGTCTATATAAACTGCTCATGTCTTGTCATGTATTGAAAATGATATAGCAAACGAGCAGCTTGTTTTCGTGAAGTTGTTTGCATTAGTATACGCTGACGACACTGTACTTATGGCTGGATCTTAAGCCGACTTACAAAATGAGTTAAATATTTTCTGAATATTGTCAAGTATGGAAACTTAAAGAAAACATATCAAAAACTATAATTATGATTTGTAATTCACGAACAAGAAGACACGTACCTGAGTTTGTTTACAGGGGTACATCTATTGATATAGTTGATGAGTTTAAGTACCTTGGATTGTTATTTTCCTGAACGGGTTCATTTTAAAAGCAAAGACACATTTGTAGGAACAAGCTTTAAAAGCATAAGAAAATCTAGATATTGTAATTTATCAGTTGAATGTCAAATGGACCATTTTGATACATGTAAGGCTATACAGCCTATTTTACACTATGGTTGTGATATTTGGGGCTTTAGCCCAGTTAATTTACTAGAAAAACTTCACGATAGATACTGTAAACATGTTTTGCATTTTAAACGATCTACTCCAACATTTATGGTATATGGGGAGCTCGGTCGTTATCCTTTAGATGTTAATATTAAAGTAAGAATGATACAATGTTGGTCAAGTCTTGTCAAGATAATGCTTTAAATAAATATTCGTCGTTGTTATAGATATTTTTATATGTGAAATTTGTAAATGGTAATGAACTAATGATATAAGATTGTCATGGATGAAACACATTAAAAGCAACTTGATGAATGTGGTCTATCATACATATGGTTAAACCAGAATTTTTTTTAGTTCGCCAAAGTGTTTGAATTATAGAATTTTTTAAGAAGATTTATTTTTGAGAATTATCTTAATGTTTTAACAATAAATTTTTTTTATATTTTGCAAATTCAGAACAGGTAATATGCGCCTGCCAATAGAAACCGGCAGGTGCCTTGGAACTGAAAGACGTCAAAGAATTTTTAATTTATGTAATATGAGTGAAATTGGTGAGTATCACTATATTTTTAATTGTACTACGCATTTTTCGACATACCGTAACAGTTTTCTACCTTTATATTGTACAACACGACCAAATGTATTAAAAAATTTGCACGGTTGTTTAAAGAACAAAATAAAACAGTATTTAATAAGTGTAAATTGATATCGTTCATCCGCAAAGGAGTCTGTGCTTCTCTTGGTTGACAACTATATTGTATACCCACGCAATGTTATTATTAATTGTATTTCAAATATGTTGTATTCTTCTCAACATTGTAATAATCAGTTTGTGAGAATAAAGTTATTGTATTATGTTGTATTATTTTTAATCCTTGAAGTGACGTCACTGAAAGTTAATGTCTTGGTATTATGATGATTTTAAACGCAATTAATACCATGCCTATTACAGCTGTGTACACCGTATTTTATTTGTGTCCAGATCACTAATCATTGAGTTATGTGGTTATATTGTGGAAGATCTAATGTTGGTCCATGGAACAATCGATCATATAATTACAAGAGAGAGAGAGAGAGAGAGAGAGAGAGAGAGAGAAGGAGAGAGAGAGAGATAGAACAACAGAGGGAGAACATTTTGTTGTTGTAAAGTATGACACTTTATTTTACATTTTATCTTTTAGAAAAGCATAGCATTGTGTGTAAATGTTTTGTACTTTTACAAAAAATAAACTCATTATTCATTGAAATATGCGTTTTGTTATTGCCTTTAACAAGTTTCTTCTTTCTTAACGTGTTGCCATAGTTGATTTTTGATTCTAAACAGCAGTTGTTTTTTATCAAAGTTGATTAATTTAGAAGATAATATTATGTTTCCGTGCTTTATTGGGGGTATTTGGAAATGATATGACGGTTTTGAGGCACGAGCGGCGTTAGTGTTTTGAACGAAACACTTTGTGTAAAAAAAAACACTAGAAAAACAACAAAAAAACACGGAAAGCATCAAATATCTCTATTCTAACATAAAGCTCGTGTAAAGAATATTATCGAACGAAATATCATTGGAATCGACTAAAGCACAATATAGTGTTGTATCCTTGGAGGCCTCTTAAGTTGAATGATGAATATGACGGTGCAGTTTTGACATAATACTCTATAACGTTTAAGATAGCCATTTTTGGAGTAACTTTGTTATGTGATATGCGATAGCTCAGTTCGAAATAATGGGCATTACATCATGTATAAAATGAAGCTTTTTGGAATGATTTGCCTTGTTCTAATAGAATATTTTATCAAAATATTAAGTGCGGATTAATTCTTGTTGTTGATTTAAATTGATAAAATTCTTTTTAAAATTGTTTTCGTAAAATGTTAAATGTATCTTAACAAATTATTTACTGGCGTAGAAACAGAGGTCTACTGTCCCCTAATTTACATGTTGTGTACTGTACGTGTTGGGGTAGTGTGTTATTAGTATATGGGGTCCATAAAGAACTACTCTACCTATATACTCGTTCTTGCAACTCTGTTAATTTTTTTAATGGGATAAAGAAGAACTTGTATTGGCATATTGATATTTTCTAAAGTCCTTCGATAAAGAAAATTATAATATGGTGGAGGGTTTATATAATTATTTGTATCCGTCCGTCCGGACTAACTTGCATTAAAGGAATCCTTGTATCCGTCAGTCTGTTCGTCCGGACTTGTTTCCCGCGCAAAAATATTCATAGTAATCTGACTATCTTACCATAGTTATATGGCGCTTTGAACTTAAATATGATATATCAATATATAGTTATGCTGTACAAAGTTTGTGTCCTTAACTCTTCGAAGACTGTGATTGGATGTGGTTTAGGTTTGGTTAAACTTAAAACTGTACATGTAAACTTTTCCTTACGTTCCAGCTACTTGTGTTATGACTCTTTGAACTTAACACTACATAAGAATTTTTACATATTTTATTTACGATATTGATATAATTAAGCAAAGATACAAGACTACATATGCCACTTTAGACAATCGTGATGTGTTGACATGTATCGTGTTATACAGCGGGGTTATTGACAAGCCAACACTCGGATGACACGGTCATTTCTGAAGTTATATATAGTTGACATTTTCTTTATTGCATTTATTATCCGTTTGCAAGATAAATCTTGATCTGAATAATTGATAATTGTATAAAGTATTGGCGCATTCAACAAAGATACTGGAAATGCAAACAGTAAGAGTAACAACACTAAGACATTAAAAACACGACATTTGGAGGTTTCTGAACGAGCGGGAAAACTTCGAACCCAATAAATATATCTTATTATGCAATGGAGTCGTCCAATAAAAGCGCTCAATATACATATAATATACTGAACACTTAACTTTAACAACACAGACGTATTTAACAGAATATCTTACGCCCTAAAATTGTTTTAGGAATTTCATGATAGGTTTTCCATTTAATGAATTAACGTTGATGAACGATTAACTTCCAACTAATAAACGAAACTCGTTTATATTCATTAGACGGAACCACGTGACCAACACGTATTTGTCAAAGTCTATAATTAAGCTGCATATTCGCGGCTAATTAAGGTCATGCAGTTAAAAAAATGACGTTAACGTTTATTTCTTGCAACAATGAATATGACATCAATTAGAATTTAAATGGAAGTCCCACATAAACGTGAACATACCTTAACAAATAGATGCATGGACAGCTGTTGATTGAAACTGGCACATTGTCGTGTTCAACGTTACCAAGAAAGTATTAACAATAACCGTACACAATCATAATCATCACTTAGTTATGTATAAAATAATGTGATAAAGGTTATGATTCAAAACAAAAAAATAACTTAAAAATTTTAGTACAAATTTCAAATTTGTTAGTGAATTTTGATTTTTGGAGTTACATTATGTACCACTCTCTGTAAAAATATTCTTTACGTTCTTTGATTATAAAAAGGACTACACGATATGTTCTTATTCAAAGTAAAAAAATATGATAGGAAAAAAGTAAGCTAAATTCTCTTATAATTACAGTGTAAGTAAACTAAGGCGAACGTAACTATACCAGTGTCGTTTACGGATACCGTGGTGGAAGACAAACGGACTTTGTTGTCTGTTCAACTTTTACGTTTTCCCATTTTGCAGCCCATATTAATGCCAGCTAAATCGAAAGATAACCAAAATATAACACCATAAAGTCAGCTCTATGCTGATACAAATGTAAAGGCGATACTATAAAATTCAATTCACGCCTGCAAATAATACGTAAAATGTGTTAACTGTTTCAAACTATTTTAATAAATATAGAATTTTTGAATTCCTTTCAGAAGATCATAAATTACATTTAGTTTAAATCTATATTCAAATAACTGTGATTTACATTTTTCCAATACAAGTATACCGATTCTTCATATAAAGTTTTGAAAACAAATGTTCAAAGAAACCTAAGTTGAAACTAAATGCACGTGTTTTTTTTTAAGTTAACACCCCGCATCGAACTTTAAAGTTTCAAATTGCATGGGAGGGGCATTTTAACCTCATACAAAATACACTTGCCAATTTTGACTGTTTCCAGAACATGCGTTTCAAAGTGTTTCCTAAAAACAAATGGAAAGAAATCGTAAAGCTGATTACAAGTGATAACCTTTCTATCTGATCCTTTGATGCTTCGTTCTTCCTTATGAATGTACCAGTTATTTACACAAAAACTCGCATCGTAGTTTCTCGAGAGGACTTTCTCCGTGTTACACGGCATAGGATACCTGGCACCCAAAAAGGGTCTGTCTTGGAGGGGGAACACGTCCTCTCTGTGAAACACATAAGTATGCTCATATCTTCTCGCATCGTCCCAAACATGTGTTACATTCTCCTTGAAAAAGAAAATGTCAACAAAGGGCCAGGAATAAGGCCTTCCTCCAACTAAAGGTTTGTGCTGAGGATAAATCTTCCACTGGACACCAAACGGGTAAAACATCGACAATCCTTCAATTGATTGTAAAGCCTTCTTCGCGAGTTCTCTTTGAGAAACATTGACCCAGATGTCGATATCATCGTCCCAGGGTATCATTGCATGATGCCGGTAGGCACCCAACAAAGTGCCGCCGTACAACATGTAGGTTATATTAAACTCTTTAAGTTTCGAAGTAACCAAGTGAAATATCCTAAACATAACACTCACTTCATCCACGGTCATCCCAGAATGAAATTTGCTTGTAATATTAAAGTTTTTTGAGTACTTTGAGCCGTTGTATCCACCAATTTCTGGGTTTATCTGCGTTCTGTGTAAAATATTCTCACGTCTGTGTCGCCATAATTGAAACGACGGCGAATCGAGAGCTCTTCCTGTTCTGTCTACAGGGTATAAACTTTGGAAATAAGGTGACACGTTACATATCTGTTTATATATCGTCGATCTATTCGTCCTTTGTAGTGATGGGATCTTATTTATAGCATTCTCTATGTATCCTTCGTGAAGACGCAGTCCAAAGAACAAACACACTAATATGAATAAGACAACGACTGTTATAAACACGACTAAACGTCTGCGAGTCACAGTTTTACGGCGGTAATATTTGTCCCGATGGAAGTCAATACAACAGCACGCTCCGCACGCTCCCACCACGACGTTACGTTGGTGATGCACATGGTACACATCCGAATCATCAAAATGGCTAAACATTGTTTTTGTGATCAGGCTTTTACATCGGAATATATTATCTTCAAAGCGTATTATGTTCGTCCATGTGGTTTGAAACATATGCATATGCAACGATACTGATAGTGGATGATTTCATGTTAGGTAGGTTGACATGAAATATACACGACCCTTCTTTAGAATAAACAAGCGCACTGTTATTCTCTTTCTAACGGATACAGCGGATAGCATAGTCAAAATTTGTCTGATTATCGATTACTACAAAAATGGCCACATGCACATATTAGCTCTTTGTAGCTGTTTACACCAGTCCATCCTTTATCGATCGTGAACGCAGAGAATCAGGTCTACTTGTGTATGTTCTTCCACGTGTATTGTCTGTGTAAAGAACTGTATTGCATGTGTTCATCTGTTGCGTACAATTCAATGTCAATAGAAAATGGTTGTTGTAAAATGCCGTTAGCGCATTTTTTCAAAGTACTAGAAACTTGGCAAACTCGTTTGTGTCAAATGAACTATACTCGTATACAAATATGTGTGTATTGGTACTTTTCGCTTTATCGTTGTGTCATGGCATAGTTCAAGCATTTGTCTTTGCATTATTGCTGTGTGCTTTATCGTATCATCCAAAGCGTCTATCATGCATAAATCTATCCCAAACAATAAATTAAACCACAACACGGGGAAATACGAAATAGAACAAATTAATAAAAAAAAAAAACAACAATAATTTAAAAAAAGAAAACAACATGACAACTTAATACGTAATTGATACAACTATGCAACGTTCTTATACTTGCATTTTTACTATCACATAGCTCAGAAAATAATTAAACATGTAGTTTTAATCTCCGGTGCCAAAACTTTTCAAAATGTTTCGTTAAAATATAATGTTTGAAAAATCCTACGGAAAACATACACTCTCCTTTATCACAATAAATAGTATATAAAGCGTGAAGCTATAAATGCCGTGACCGCCTTGATATGAACTAGACATGTGTTGAAAAGGACGTTTAACCCCAATAAATCAAACAAAGAATACAAGCTGGTTAGGTTCTTAGTGACGATTACGTGAGGAATTAATCAAGAGTACATTCTTAAGGTGCTAGTTTGCCTATTTATCCGTACCAGCTTCAATGTAAAATATTGGGCTATTGATTCAGAGAGATATGCATATTTTGTCAAAGGCGATTCGGACGCAAAACAAAAATACATTGAAGACGATGTTGTTGGTATGCTGAATTTTCTTATCGACAACATATTTGTTGAATTTGGGGGCCAGGTTTTCCAGC